>JAPMOQ010052775.1:2708101-2720246 GCA_026543055.1 Argiope trifasciata | reverse complement strand
CACACACACACACACACACACACACACACACACACACACACACACACCATTTCTGGGATTAATTACAAAAGAAGCTAACAAAACGCAGAGCAGGAAAGAATAATAGTTCTCAATGCAAATATCTAAGGAATTCGTCCTGTCACTCAAAGCTCTTGATAAAAGGAATCTCTTCGCTTCAGACTGTCGGGTTTATGTAGATTTTCTGTCTGAAAACACCGTTTCATGAAACTTTCAAGACGAATATCAAGAGCTTAAAGTCAAAATCCTAACATCTCCCTGAACCTTTTATTTTTGAAACCAAGGTAGCCAATAAATGTTGGGTTTATTGATATAACATGCATTCAACATGATTAAAGATATTACAGATTCGTAGCAATATTATATAACAAGACAATAATTTAATCTGAAGTTAATATAAATTATGGGTTAAATTCTGAATAACATATACCTTAATGCTATTCATGAAAAATTATAACCAGCCCGTATATTCAATAAATTAATTAGGTAATATATCAATGTAAATATTTATTTTTGATAGTTAATGGAAAATGAATAATGATCAAATGGGCAACTAATGAGACACTTTCGAAAAGCAATGCTCTTCAATTTGTCCAATATACGCTTATTATTATGAATTTGCAATATATGGCATCCCTGTCTCACTAATCTTTTTGCTGCATACAGAGATTCTCATACGTTATCAATGGATGTTGAGTAGATGCCAAAACTTTTACTTTCGACTTTAGTGACAAAATCTCATATGAGAAATAACAGCGAATTTTTTGGAAAATGCAAGAATTATGACTTTATCTCTACTTGGAACCAAAATCTAAACATTGATTTGTGGACTTCTGTATACCATTATGCTTTAGGGAGATTAACTATAAAAGTTAAGATGCTTACATGAGCTCTTAGTTTACACTTCAGTTGTATTTTTTTACCTGTGAATCAAATTATGTCATTTTAATTATGCAGTGTATTAGATTTCTTTCATCGTAAATGGATCTCACGGGTTTCGCAGAATCATGCATAGCAAATCTTCCTAAATCGTGTTGAAAAATGTTGAAGTTAGTTGTGTTAAAAAATGTTGAAAAAAGTTTTCTTACAATTTTTTCAAAATGCGAGTTAAAATAGTTAAAAAACAGTTTGATTTGTAGAATTCCATTATAAATTGTTTTATTGAGTCGTTTGCCTTTTAATTATTGGGATAATGGCAAAAAATTTCAGCTTAAAAATTTTCCCCTGCAAAGAATGTTTGTAGAGGGTGGTATTAAAAAATCTTGAGTATTGCTTAAAATTTATTCCGATCTGCTAATGATTTCTTATTATTTTGATATTGACATAGTTCCGAGAGGAAATAGGGATTCTAATATTATTTCTATAATAGTAGATAACTTTTCGTTCTTTAATTTGAATGGTTGCTTCTGATTTTCAAAATATGAAATATTACTGGTTTGCTTATATTAAAGAATGCAAGTGAGCTAATAGCTATTTGAATAGTAAATGTAGTTAAGTGTTTGATAGAGCAAATTCTTGAACTATCTTTATATTATAAGTTATCGAACCTCCCTTGAATTAAATTTAATAAAAAAATTAATTCAATTTTGTTGTTTTTACATGCTCTGCATTCCATAACTTCTTAAAGGATTTGAAAAAAAATTAACTAGTACAAAATTAAATTTACTAGAAAGAAATAAATGTATTTAAAATCATAAAAATTCCTTTTACATAAGATTTCCAGTCAAATATAAAAGTGAATAATGAAACTACCATTTTAATTTCTCAACTATTTAGAACTAAAAATTAATTACTTGGAAAATGTTTGCGAATATTATTTCCTTTCTTATTAATTATCTTAGTTTGTAATTATACAAAACATTATTAAAAATTTAAATTTGTGTAATGAAATAAAATTTAAGAAAAGTAATTATTAAACGTTTACATTCAATCTTAATTTAAAATTAAATGCCTCCTTTTTTCAATTCTTCAATGTTTAGAATGCAAATTAATTTTATATTAATTTTTTACCTAACCACCAATTACCTTAACTAGTATAATCGCAAAATAATTTTAGGAAGTTGTTATAATTAATTAAAACTCGTGAAAATCTTTATAGATTCAATAGTTAATGACTGGCATGCCACTAAAATAAATATTAAAGAAACACCAAATCGATTCTTTGAAAAATTAATAATATGTTTTCTTCTTGTGAAAATTATTTTCTTTGAGCATGTTTTTTTCTTTCGTTAACAAAACGTGAATTCATTTTGCAGAAATGGAAACTTTGTATATTCAAGATAAAAGGCATCAAAGAAAATGCGAGAATTTACGCTTGCTTAAGATCTATTCAGCAGTTTCAATTAATAGGAACTTTATTTGCCATATATATTATTATTTTTTTTATATTTCAGGGATGATAAATATTTACCAGCAAATTCCACTTAAGAAAATGAGTTTATACTAAAGAACTCTTTTAATTAAGAATGTATAAAAAAGGATTTTGAAAGTGACGGCGTCTAATTCTTATTATTTTAGAAATAGAATTATAGATTTTATTATCAAATTTTTATTGCCTTGATGATTATGAAACCCAAAAGGGAAAGTGTAATTTTAGCATGAGTTCATCCCATTTACTCCACCAAAAGCCAAGATTCTTATTTTGGAATTTTACATGCATTATTCGGCCATTAAAATATATTTGTTAAATCTGACCTTAAATTTCATTCCATTCCTGACAGTTAGTTTGTTAGTTTGATTTTGTGTACATGCATCAGTCAATGAATATATTTTCTTCAGTTTTTAGATCAAAGCTTATTGCTTTCAGAATCGGCTTGCAATGCGTAGTTCAGGTGGAGGATCATTTCCAAAACATCTCGATCTTGACTGACAGAAGCGCTTCAATTCAATATTTCTGTAATTAGGGTGTTGTAGGAGACCATGCTAGCCTGGACATTTTATATCTACTTGACGGACTTTCATCCGGTCATGCCATACATTTTCAATGGAAGCTTTCACATATTGCACATATTGGGATCGAAGATTGTTAGCGCATGCGCTCTCCCAACCAGTCATGTGATCAGTTGTGTAAAAAAAGGAAAACCCGGGTAGACCACGTAAGGACTTCAGCAATAACAGACGTCGGTAAACAAAGTGCTAAAGAATGAGTCGAAACCCACAATAATAAAATTTATTATCATCTATATTAATATGTTAATGTTTTTGTGTTGTCATGCGTGATGTCAATAAATAATTCAGAAAAAGGTAAAACCGGTCCGTCGTTATTTTTTCTAATGGAATCTGGTTTTAAAGCCAGACCAATGAAAATGCTGACTTAGTCAAGTCTGCTACTGAGAAGAGTGGGAGTAATTGGGAGAAAGAAGTTCACCTCTAGTGATATCACTTCCCTGGCAAAAACAGAGTTGTACACGCCTTGGAAAATCCATCTCACCCGCTCATGGTATTTCGCGAGAAATCCGGATGGGTCTTTCCAGCTTAGAAAAAAAGCCCACCAAAATGCTTTTTCGTTGTTTTTGAGTGGCCACTCTAGAGCCCTCACTTTTCGACAGAGTCAAAAAATATACTCTCAGCGATATTTTTCTTCAGCAAACATGGTATCCCCTGCCCAAATTTTGTTTGGGTTTTAATAAAGACGAAATTCTCCAAGATCCTCAACTGTTTTTAGAATTTTTAGGCGTTTCTGGATTCATAGGAATTGCCCAGCTAGACAATTTCGAGATTAGTAATAACAATAGCACTAAATACTGTGTGAGGCAAAGAGCATTTTGTTTCTATGCAATGTATGACAAATTTAAAATTCGTCATTAAGTTGGACAGAATGGAATTGTGATATTTGAAGCATTATATTTTTTGATTTGGTTTTTAAATTATAACAACATATAATTTATAAATATGTAATAGAAAGGTTATAGTAACGACATGTTACTTACTCAGAATGTTACTTTTTATTGAGATGATTTTATTGATCTTTTATAAAGATACCATTTTCAAAAGTATCAAATCTCTTCAAAGCAAAACATTATTTAAATATAATTATACCATTACAGTGGTTTGTTGTTGTTACTTATGGAACTTTGCAAGAAAATTGACAGAAAGTTGTTAGAGATTTAAGCCTAAATTAGTGTCCCTTGTTTTCAGTAGCACCAACTAGGGCCAAGAGCTACTACGATTTAGCTACTTGACTTACTTCACATTCGTTGCACAATCCCTTTTACAGGAAGGCACATTCACACTACTCACAGATAGAACGCAGAATATCAATCATGCTGCCCTATGTTATATTATATAGATATATATATACACTACTCTACCCCTGAGCCAAGACGCCGGCATTACAGTGGATTTTGCGTATACATAACTCATCCGGACAAAAATTTCTAAAAAAAGTAGGTTTACCTTAAATTGATATATAGCTTAGATTATATTACTAGGATGTTGCATTTGCAATTGCAGTAAAGTCTTTTGAATTTTTTTTTCTGATTAATATTCTTAATTATATAGCATTTAATTATAATCATGTTCAGGAAATCCCATCTTGAAGATGGCATCGGCTTTCGTTTATGCATTGAAATTCCCGCACACATTAAACGTATTTAGCTAAGTAACGAAATCATTGAGAGAGATTTTGAATCGGCTTTGTCACTTTGCCTGAAAAGGGGTAATCGATTTGTCGCTCCTTATAAAATAAACGTAATAAAAATGTTTATTAGAACAGTTAATCAGAATCGACTCCCATTTATTTGTATTAAGTACATCCTATGAGGATGATTCCTGTTGTATTTATTCAGGATTTCCAACTGTAGAAATTGAAAGGCGAAGAAAAATTTAGATTTTTATTCCAACTATATAATTAACCATTTAATTTTTTAAAAATTTATTGATAACAAATGTGGTAAAAAAGAGTGACAAAAAGATCAAACCAATTCATTAGCCATAGGTTTAATTATAATATTTAACCTGAAAAATTATGTTGCAATTCTTTGGTTTTGTTTATTTTTCTAGGTTTTTAATAAAGAACGTGTTTGGACAGAAACTATATGATGTTAAGCATGTTATATCAGCAGTCTTTATTGATGACTTATTCATTGCTCTAGAAGTTTTATTATTAAGACAATAGAACAATATAAAAAATATAAACAATTTATTATTGTAATATTTCTATTATAAACTGTATCAAATTCTTTAATTTCTCAAATACGGAATATACAAAGAGAAAACATTATAATAGTCAAAACATTTGAACTAGAGATTTCTAAGAATTTCCTTCCAAATATCTTTGAGAGCAAAAAATACATTTTTATGGATTATATCTATCTGTGAAATCCACTAACTTATAAATAATTTGGGTTATATCGGTGAAATTTGGTTTATGCATTTAACATCAAATTTCCAGATTTTTTAATTTTTTTGGATGGATCCTTTTAGAGGAAGATTGTTCATCTGAGAAGGATATTGAAAAAACAGAGAATCTGGGTAGATAAAATTTAGCACACAGGTTTAGTTTCTAAAATATAGATACCTATCAAATCTGTAACTAAATCCATTAAGTGATTGGTTATTTGCAGATCTGTGTTTTCGAATGTGTGTAAATGATTAAAAAAAATTTGTTTGTGATTTTGTGACTCCATTTGAAGTTCGATAATAAATTTTTCAATTTGTAGGGAAAAAAAACCACTAGATTATGTATGAAGCACATTGCAACGATTAATCGCAAAAAATTGCTCACTGGACTTAGCTTTTGCCAATGTCACGCAATTAGTCCACAAGTAATAGTTCTCTTAACTATAACACGTCTGAAGTCTTATATGCAAGACTTTTAAAATGAAAATCTGAACATTGGTGATATTTACGGCATTGCCTAAGGTACAAAATTTTATGCAAGGGGATGCTACCTTTATTAGAGAATATGCCAGTAAGTAAGGATAAAACCTTTTCAACTAGTTTTGTACAAAACTTGCTTAATATGGTTCGTTCCGTTCAAGGTTGCTTACGAAAACTAACATATCCTTCATACTGCTGTTCATTTGAAGTCCTAAAGGTGGATTGTGCCTTAAGTCAAAATCCCTTTTCCTGTATCTCATA
Organism: Argiope trifasciata; assembly: GCA_026543055.1. NCBI lineage: Eukaryota > Metazoa > Arthropoda > Arachnida > Araneae > Araneidae > Argiope > Argiope trifasciata. The sequence continues at coordinate 2,714,147 of JAPMOQ010052775.1, read as the reverse complement.
TGAAAGCAAATTAATTTTGTAATCACGTCGTCAGAACCAACTTCTGTCACGCCGGTAATCACGAGAAATGTCAATTTGTAACGGCCAAGTCATTTGTTATTGGGTTGTACGAAATTAGTTTCCGTCCTCCTACGGACAAATGCCGACAATGTCACAATAATTGCTAGATTTGTTCTAAAAATAATTTAATACGGATACATTTTGTGTAACAGATGAGGTAGTCTTTGTTTCTAACTATGAACTCTTAATTAAAAATAGTACTGCAATCAGTACATAAAAAGAATTGTTCAACTATCTTTTTCAATTCTTGTATACGTAGAATATAAAAATTATAGTAATCGTTAAAAAAATTCGAAGACTCGAAATTTTGACGTTTCACATTTTAGACTTCCCTGAGTTTTTAGAACATAATTTTTTTTAACAAAAAGTTTGTCTGCAAGAAAGAAAACTCAGACAAGTAATATAATTTTATTTTAAAAATTCAATTCCTACGGAGGTCAACAAAGAATTTTTTTTAATTTTAGTTTTAAATATTAATCAAAAATTATTAATTATCTAAAAATGATTGGGTTTTGCAAGAATAGAACACGCATTCTTCACCTTTACCTGAAAAATACTGAAATCCTTGTATTTTATCGATTGAAAGTCTGCCTGTTAATTTATTTTCATTACAAACTGCTAAAACTCTATTTCAAGTATTAAAAATTAATTACTATTAAAAGAAACTATATTAACATCGAGTGTCATCCACTATAATTTGAAAAAAATATATATTTGAACTTGAGTGAGTAAAAAGTATTTTACTAACGACTGAAAATTTAAACAAGATATAAATATATATATAGAGAGAGTGTGAACTGATATCAGGAATTGAGAAACTTTATGAAATTGACTTTTGTAATTTGGTTTACAATCTTTACACCAAAATTGCTTATTTCTACCAAATTTTGAATAAAATCTATTCAGAAGAAATCTTTATGTGTTTTTCTTGAAACTTAATAAACTGAAATTTGCATCAATGAGTTTCAGAATCTTATTATTGCCTGAAATATGTTCTGAATTTTTATAATCCACTTCTTCATTGCAAGAACAGACTTAAAAAATTAAGAACTGCTTATATTTCTTTCGAAATGGTGAATATATCTTTATAAAAATAACTTTTTTCGATTCTTTGATTCTTCTCAACTTACCTTATTAAGGTCTATTTCAAAGTTAGACGAGGATTATGGAAATGAATTTTGTGATATTGAACGAAACTAGAAATAAATATTAAGTTTAAACGCTAATAAGGAACTAAAAAGAAAGAAATAACGAATACAGCCTGAAGACCTTTCCAAGGTTCACAGTCAGACAGCGATTCAAACTAGGGATTTTTTTCTCTGAGCGGTGTGACTTTTATCTAAAATATTGACCCCTAGTTACCTTAAAATCGCAAAAAGTCGTAGTATAGGATATAAGAATTATTTTCGCATAATCAAAGTCAAAAAATTATGCTATAACAGGCATAATATTATTTCAAAAGTATTTGAAATAATATTATGTCTGTAATGAGAGCAAGATCAAAGTAGAGTTGAATAAATATTCATTATATATATAAAAACACAGATACCTGTAAATTTTTCATGTGGTAGATTAGTGTACATGTTTTACATTTTTTGTTGCCCCAGTCTCGATATTTAAAAAAAGCAAAGCTGTACGAGTAACTTTTAATCCGTGAAATATTAGAGCACAAAGCTATCCACTGTGGATGTAATACAATGGATTACAATTGATAAATTAGAAGATAGAGTTTGGAATACTGAAGTGATATACGTTGCCAAGAACGGCCCAAAAAATTATACTCTATAATCGACTTTCAATCTATAGTTGTAGATATGTTAATTACCAGATCTATATTGGTACTTAGTGGTGAAACGATTATCGTCCCTATTCTTCAAATAAACTCCGTTTTGCTATCAGATATCAGTCGAACCGTTGTCACTTCTTCAAAACTAAAAATTCATTGAAAGAAATTGGTCTTGGATTTGATGCAGGAAGATGTGTGTGTTACACAAGAAAGATTCTTCTTCACTTACTAGATCAATAATAATTAATCGCAGCTACATATAATTGTACTTAAAATTAATTACAGAAGTTTTTTTTTGAAAAAGAAATTTTGAAGACACACCAAAAAAGTTTTTTTTATCTCTCTGGTTCAAGTGGATTAAAGTGAAACAAAAAAATGAGGCAGAGAAAAATTTAATGTGCCTCGACACATCTAGATGAGGGAAAAGAATGCGTTGGAGTGAAGCCATTTAGCGAACGCTTTTAAAAGAAGACGCAAAAAGAATCAATTCTGATACGCAAAGAGGATTAAAACGTAAAGGAATCTTATTCATAATTTTTTTGGTCGTTTGCTTTCCATTCGTTGCCACACTTGAGTGCGAAATCGCATTTAATTACTCACTGCGAGCTCTTGCGCTGCAAATTTTGGAAAATGAAAGATGAATAATAATAATAAAAAAAAACAGCAAGGAGGGCGGATTAAATATTAACAAGCAAAAAAAAAAAAATAGCGTCGCCTTGCAAAAGAGATATTGAGTTTAAAATGGAAAAAGGCGCTAAAAAATTGGAAAGAAAAGAAAGAAATAAGAACAAGAATGTATGTGGTTGCAGACGATTTCAATCCACTGAACACGCATCAGCAAATAAATTTGTTTGATCAAAGCTGTAATTTTCTGCATTTTGATTCGAGAATATTAATTGTATATTTCTAATTATTGAAAAAAACTCTGCAAAAACGGAAGAACCTCAATAAGCATTTGAGAAATAAAGAATTGAGAGAACAGGAGGAAAAAAATTATAAAGAGGGAGCAATTCATTAAGAAGTAACTTTTATTCTATTCTTTTAGTTGTAGAATCAGGTGAATTGATTGGCATTGTGTGACGGAAAAAAATATCAAAATTGCTGAATATCTTTTCCTTTTGTGTAGTTTTGCAAAATGGAATTTCATTTGAGATTTGATTACACATCAAAAAGGAAAAAGAATTTTTCTTATAAGAGAGTTCTTTTTTTTTCATTTTGGAAAAATTCGATATTCTCAAAAGATTCGTTGCACATTTCGAAAAAGATTTCAGACAGGTATTTCAGAGGAAAAGAAATTTATTCTTTTTAAGGATGAATGGACTTGATGTATTCAGAATTTAGATACATATAGCAGAGGAATAAAAACTCCAATTACTGAAAAATCTGTAGCAGAAATGAAATTTTTTTTTTATTCAAATGTTCTTCGAGCCAAATCATTTGGATCCATACTTTAGAGTTATGCATTTAAAATAAAGAATTCAAATGTGTTTAGAGTAAGTAAAATTCTGTTAATAATTTCTAGAAACGAGGTAGTTTCATTTATGACTATTTTACTGTCATTAAAATTATCACTATGAATTGCATTATGATGTAATTAAAGAATGTTATAAAATATTAATTTTTGAAGAAAGTTTAAAAAATAAAATCTTTTTATTTTAAGAAAATATTTGAAATACGTCTGCAATAAAAAAAAATTTGAAAACAAGAATTAACAAAGATAGAAATGAAATGTATTGCTGATAATTGCTTACATTGTACATATATTATAAAGTATATTTTTTAAAAATGTAAATCTGGAAATAGCTGATTAAAATATCTATGTGCTTTATTCTTATTTTGTATATTATATTTTTATTTCTATATACCTAATATAATGGTGAATGAAAAATCCTACTTTTTTGCAATATATTAAGTACTAAGATAATTGATAATAAACATGTTACGAAATCCTAATTATAATATCAAAATCACAGCTAAAGGTTGAAAATATTGATATTTTAAGTATCCGACTACGTTAGAAGGAAAATTTGTGAAAAATTTGACTTTTTAAAAACTATTTAAAATTATAACTTTTAGATGTACTGTCATTTATAATACAAAATACTTTAAATGCAACTAAATTATTTGAAAACATAATATAATTTGAGAAATAGGAAAATTTATGGTAAATTTTAGTGAAATTTAACCAAAACGGTTAACTATACAAAATTGTAATGCAGCAATTTTACTTTTCTTTATCATCATATTCTATATGAGTTATAGAATATAATGATGAATGAAATGAACCAAAATCTAATAAAATTTTTGCTATAAGTTATGGGTAAAAATATACGTATATATATGCATTTTTTCCATAAATTCCCACTTAATTCTTCTAAAAACACCTATAAATGATAAAGCATTTCACGAACAATAAAACTTTTGGTTTATTTCATTGCCCTTATCATTTAAAACAAACGCTGAAATTTTTATATAAATACCTCTAAAAGTTTTTGAGATATCATGTTAGCGGGCGGGAGTTTTAATGAAAATTAAAGTTTTGAGAAAACTGAAATTAAATACAAACTTTAGCTGAAAAAATATGATAGATGACCCCGGATAGGTGAGGCCTCCATTTTCCTAGAAAAGATAAACGGTTTCGGAGAGAGGAAAGTCTGAATTACAAGAAATAACAATTAAAAAAAATTCGTCAATGTGGTCGATACCCAAAATTTTTAACGTAGTCGGATATCTTAAATATTAGATCAAGATTTTTAAAAGAGGAATTAAAAACAACTTACGAGTCATTTCAATTTTTAAAAAATGGGTGTTTATCACATTCAAAATAACGTAAAAAGCTTATCCACTTTGTTTAATAATAATATTGCATTGAATTTTTTCATTTAATAAAATTTTATACTTTTACCTGAATTTTTTATGACAGTTTGCCGATCAAACTTTGTCCCTATAGTCAATTTCACGATTCAAAGATTCGTTATAAAAGGAAATCATGACATATCAAGTTGGACAAAACTTGTTTATAGCAGTTACGGATTTCAAATCAAAGGAACTGCCTAGGTCTTCTGATTTGGGGTGAGGGTGCAAGAAGATCGATTTAAAAATGTTGTAAGTCAAGTTGAGGTATAATTTTCGACTTTTAAAATAATAATAATAAACAATTCGGTGAATAATGATTTGATAATGATTTTGATAATTCAGTATTCAGATATTAAACAAGTTAAAATATTAATTATTAATTTAATTGCTGTTAAAATCCATTGTTAAGTCTTATAATAAATTTTAATGACATACTTGTTTGAATTTTTTCCCTAATATAATAAATTAAAATCCCTATAAATAAAAGTTTTTATTTTTAAATCAGGAAATGATTGTCAATAATTGTTATTACTTTTCCTTGCAATTGTTTCCTTAGCCATGTTTTTCATGGTAGATCGAAAACTATATCAAACTGTGTTTTCCTAATGCTGCTAAAAGAAAGAAAAAATATTAAATTAAAATTAGTCAACAATAAGTTGATCAAGTTAAAAAAGTATTGGAATATGAAACTAAACAGGCAGGTTATTAATAGATGGTCTAATGATTTAAGGGCCGCGAAATGTCGGCATTTCCTTGAAGTACTTACTTCTTAGGTAGAAGTTGTATATGGGAATAAGTAGCTTCCCTAGAGTACTCTGAGGTAAAACTGACTTATGCATTGTCCGAAGTAGCACGCATATATTGTGCTATATTGTATGGTGGAAACAATATTCTCAATATTGGGTAATATTGTTGAATATGGAATAATATATTATCGCACAATATTGTACAACAACATGCTACTCTAATTGAATTGTTTGAAAAAGAAAACTAAGAAAAGCACTAGCAACCAATACTATCATCAATTCTTTGCAACAGCCTGCATATATCTGGTTCTCAAATAACTTTCTGTTTTTCTTCAATCCTTCTAAACTTTAATACACTAAGAAATTAGCAAGTATTTATTACTAGTTGGTACCCGGTGCGGTTCTGCCGCAGAAGAAATAATTTTGGAAATATTATCAGGAATTTAAAATAACTGTCTTGATTAATTAGGAATGATCGAAAGAATAATATTTATTTTCGTATCGGAAATGAATACCTTCATTGAAATTGAGTTATATATAAAAAAGAGGCGTAAATAATATTAATTCTATTTTTTGAACTTTATTATTCAAGACTTTA
>JAPMOQ010052775.1:2696384-2708091 GCA_026543055.1 Argiope trifasciata | reverse complement strand
TTTTTGGTTTTTCCATCTGCAATAGAAAACACTAAGTGCAAGTAATAAGTATGGAAAGTTTCATCGCAATCAGATGAACGGCACGACAGCGCATGAGAGACACACAGACAAACGTTCATTTTTAGTTATACAAACAACTCTATATTTACTGATATTAACCCGTTGTCCAAGCTTTCACTCCATGTAACACATATACTTAGGGAACGTGATTGATGTTAATAGGTTCAACCTGCATTTAAATACACATACGATATAACCAAGTTTTGATATTAAATTCAGAATGATTAAGCTACAAGTTTCATTATATGCAATAACAAACTTTTAAAATAAATAACAAGTCCTGTATAGAATGTTGAACAATAATTGAAGAAAATGATCTAAAAAGTTTTATGATGTTATAAAATGTAATTGCTTCTTGTCTAAAAACAAATAGTTCGCATCAAAAGTTATATGAAAGTTTTATTTTCCCATCTATTTTACAACACATATAAAACCCTAAAACATTACGCTATTTCATTTAACATATCCTTTTTATACTTGAAATATTTATATTAAAAACTCACCTCTAAACATTTTCGCTGTTCATGATTCTTTAAACATTTTACGTAAAGAGATTCTTCCTCAAAAAGACATTTCTCTCATTAAAAGTAAAGTAAATAAATGTCTTTATTTAAAAAAAAAGTCTTCGGAAGCTGAAGTCATATAAAGTCTTCGCTAAAAAAACAACTTCTGTTATTCTGAATTATATTTCCTTATTTGACTTTGGCAACACAGAATATTAAAGACTTGAGTTCGAATAGGAGATGCGACTTGTAAACAAAAAGGAGAAAAGTTATATATTTTTGTTTACAAAACGTCAAATTCAAAGAAATTTTGTACAGAAAACTAAAAGTGAGATCTTATCAAATTATTTTTAAGGCTTTCGAATAAGGAAAAAAAGTTTCGCGGAACAAAAAAAATATTTTTATGTGTAATAAAAGAAGACAGGTTGTTTCTTTTCTGAAAACAGTTCTGTCAAATTATAATTTGCTTCTATTATTTGATTTCACAAGTAAATTTAATATTTAAATTGTACTGTTTATTTCTTTACTGTATATTTACTTTAAGACATTTTTTTCGTGTTGAGTTTGAATTTAAAGAATTGCATTTCTAGTATTTAAAAAAGTATTTAAATGTTGTTCAGTTCGTCGACAGTAGATGGAATGTAAAATATTGCTAAAATAAATAATATAACTAAATAATAAATATAGAAAACATGTTTTTTAAAAAAAATTCCCCTTATAAAAGGGGGAAACCACAAAGGATTTAAATTAAACTGCGCAGATTTTTTATATTGTTACAAATCGATAATATTGATTGCCTGTATGGTTAGTTCAATCACTGAAAAGACCGTTTTCGGTGAGCTCTGTTGAATGCTGATTGTATGAGAATCAGAATCCTAAAGCTTGGCGACCTTTTGATGATGAATTTGGAAACTTTAGTGGCAATTTTTAAATTGAGCGACAGTTAAAACCGATGATACTGGAAACTTTCAGAATTTTAGCAACTGAGCCAATAGAAATTGATGCCTGCTTGTTCCAGAACTTTCTTTGCCCGTCTACTGGTATTATAAAAGGCCTGCAGTCTCAAATTGAAGTCAGTAGTATATTGAATAGTAGATAGAGTTCAACAGCGAATAGTTGGATCCATCCAGGGAAGAACACGCTTTGTGTGGTTTAAAGCGATTGCTGAACTGAGATGTGTGTTGAGTCTTGGTGTCTATTGTGAAAGCAACATCGAGTCGTGTATGGAATAGCCAATGGTGAGTAGTGTGTCGGCAGTTGGAGCGAGGAGACTGTGGTGAATTGCCGTCGTTTGGAGAGAGTGTAGAGAGAAGCTACGTTAATTCCGCTGAATTATGTCGACCGCCTTGTGTGCTGGGGTCGTTATTACTGCCGATTAATACTTGTGGGCTACTGTTTGCTGTAGAGTGCTGCCGTGTGCTCGTCTAGTCTGTACAAGTCAAAAAGAATCCCGAATTACGTAAATGAGAAATAATAAACCTTAAAGTTTCTTTTAAAGAATGGTATTTTTTATTTATACTAATTAATTATACTTTAAGGCAATGTGGTATAATTTTTAAGCCTCGATTTTTATCAATTTTAAAGCATAAGAAAAAATATAAACCGTAAATAATATTTCTATTTCTTAACAATTTCCTTTTGATTACCATAATATAAAGTTATAATGCCTTTTACAAAATTACTTTTGTTTCTTCTGATGTCAAACTTTGCTTTTAAGGGAATTTCTCAGTTAATGGAATATTCGGAATCAGAAGGAATTTTATTTATAAAGTAAATAATTCGTTGATCTTTTAATAAAACTCTTACTCTTAGTATTACATGCAATTATATCTTTTATTTATTTGATTGTTTGTGTTGCACATCATTGCAATTTAAATGATGGGAGTGTATAATTTTTTAAAAAAAGAAGTGAAAGAAAAATAAACAACATGAAACTTACGACTTCAAGGAGTTGAGGAGTTAAAACAACAGTGAAGATATCCCTGCCACACACTCTAAAATAGAATAAAAAATCTTGTCAATTTATTATTCACAACAATATCTAAGTGTATGTTGAAATGTTATGAAGTCTATGTTTGAAATACGTTATTTAGAAGCATTTCAAACATATAAAAACACACAAACCAAGTCTAGTTAATATCATAATTAGACTTGGGTGACAAGCGAAATAAAAGAGAACGTGGATATAGAAAAAATATTTCAATTCATGATATTTGATTTTAATTCAGTATTAGAATAGGTCTGTCTATTTTTCCGCTTGTAAACATTATGTTTCAAACAGAGGAATTAGTCTACTCGGAAATATCTCGCAATAATGTTGCTATCCTAGAACGTTTTGCATATCATTAGTGCACAGTAATTACGAATATTAACTTTTTTTTAAAATTTAATCTTTTTGCTAAAAATATCTTCTTATTTGTAAGGCTTTGATTGGTAGTTTGGTAAATTTGGTAAAAAATTGATAAAAACCGAAACTCATTGATAGTATCAGAAAATCGTATTAGAGTTTTAGATACATTTTTACCAACCGAATGAAACAAAAAATTCTGGCTATATGCTTCTAAAAGTACAGATCAACAGACCACCCATTTCTTGTTGGATTTGACTCAAAATTAGATTGACATCTACTCCATGGATGTTAATTTTCCGTATCAAATTTTATCCCTTTAGCCCTCTTCTTTTTGCAATCAACATATATTAGGGCATCAGGATAGACATATTTCTCTTTGAAGGGATTTAGTCTAAATTTGACAAATCTACATATTTGGTTTAAAGATAGTTTACCAAATTTCTTCTGTCTATTTAGGAGTCAACATCCTATTGAACATATATTATATATATATATATTTATATATATGATTTAAAATAAATGACTTTAAATACTGAATAACCTTCATTCATGCAAAAACACGTACACAGGCAGGTACGTCAATGGGAGAATTAGCTTTGCATGCCTTTTGAAAGTTTGATTAAATCTGGCTTATAGCTTGTTGCTTTAAGTTTCAAGCACGACTCTAGAATTTTATTTGTTAGTTGATTTCTAAATTTATTTTTTATTATATTCATTCAAGAGAACGCTTGCTTATATGAATATGACACTCGTCAACACTCCATATTCTTCACCTCACAGTAGCATTATGGAAGACTATTCCATGCGTGAAATATGAGGGCCTCAACTCGCAGAATTTTTTCTAGAACCGACCACTTGTGATACGCGCTGTGCATGCATTTCTGGACCTCCAATTCTCCCAACTTGCTCTTGAATTCTGTGAACATATCACTTCACAAGTCTTCCGTTTTCAAATCTAACGGTGGATGTTTGGGTGAGAGAGAAATGAAATGCAATTGGTTGAAAGATAAACATGGTCACGGAATCTCATCTCTAAGAACAAAAAAATAGTTTAAATTTATCTCGTTAAGGTCATGTTTAGCTTCGCGATTGGTAAATAACGATTATGTTAGTAGAAGTTGTTGGGAGATTACATACTTTTTATTTTTTAAGGATTTTGATTATAAATTATTAATTTTTCGTAACGTAACTGGAGAGAAGCGACTTTGCATCAAATGAGCCGCATGCGATTGTAGGTTGCCAACCCCTGATCTAGATAAAAGAGTTTTTGAGTAATCTTTGTAACAGTTTAGTTTAGTTGCATTAACGGTTAATATAACTATTAACTAAAGTATATAATCGTTAATATAACTATTAACGTACCGAAGCAACACTAGGGCAATTTTGGGACGGACCTCTTAGTTTTCAACCACGTTCAGATGACAAGGACGACACCTGAGCTGGAATCCCCCTTTCCAAACTTCCACACCACACCAATTGGAGGATGTTTGACCTAGACGGATTTAATGTGGACCAGACCCCCTTACACGGTGGTTCTTCGGTGGAATCGAGTCTCGAACCTGCAACCCTCCCGTTCCGAAGCCGAGACATTACCACCGGGCCGCCGTGGCCCATCTTTACAACATATACAAACAAATGTAAAATATTTGAAAGAAAATTTTCCAAATATGTGTTTTCCTAAGTGAAGAAGTCTAAAATGGGAAATACGTCTTAGTCTCGAATTCGAATTTTTCAACGATTAGTATAGTTTTTCTGTTCTACGTATACAAGAAAATTAATAAAAAAAAGGCAGAAATTCTTTTTTATTTGGAGCGAAATGTTTCAGGAAATAATAAGGAGAAAAAATTTCCCGAATCCGAAAGGAAAGTATTTAATATATCGATTTGACAAAATAACCTTTAAAATAAAATACTCAAAAAAATACCTTTTTTATACAACGCAATCTTACATTCTCTTTCGGAATTTTACATTCCAAATTTGATTCTATTACTTATTTCTGAAAGGGTAATTTTCATTTCTCATTTTCGTACTCAAAATTTCTTTTCAAAAGTAAGCATTATCCAAGTTTATTTTTTTAAATAAAACTCTCATATAAACTAACCGTCGAAATAAATTATTTTTATGTAGAAGGAAAAAAATAATAAAAAGAAATACCTGGAAATTTCTAAATGAGCTTCCATTCAAATAGGTTAAAACTCAGAATATGTATTCAATGACATATTTTAGAAACGTCGAAAGTAATAAGTTTTTTAGAGGCAGAAAAGTAATCATAAGTTCAAGTTAAAATTTTGATGAAAAACCGCGAGTAATGTAAAAGTTAGTAAATGAAAGGAAATGTGAATTTTATTTGAAAATAGTTTAAAAAAAGATGATACAATAAAAAAAAACGTTTTCTGGTTTAGAAAAAAAGGTTTGATTGGAAATTTTGAGATTAGAATTAGAAAGATAGTTTTGAGATTCTTTCAGAGATCTATATTGCAAGAAGTAAATATAATAACATTACATAATTTTGACCAGTTTATTTTAAATACATATCTTTTAAATTTAGTTTTAGTGGAACAGTTAGTTTAGAGTTTAAAATTTAAATAAATTTCCAAAGAATAATTCTGTTTTATCTTAATATAAATCTAAATGCTAATAAGAATTAATATGTAAGGATAAAAGGAAAAATTTCGATGAGTTTATAAATGTATTATAATTCTAATAAATAAAATATGACTGGAATATATATATATATATATAATATATATATATTCGATTTTGATATATTATATATATATATATATATATATCGAAATTCAAAACAATGAACATATACTTAATTAAAATGAAAGTAAAAATACATTATAACTATGAAATAAGTTTTTTTTTTTAAGAATTGGACAGATGAATGCAATATGTTCCCATTTTAAACTTTCATTCTTTATTATTTCTGTTGATACTAAATCCAGAAGATAAATTGAATTCTTTCTAGAAAACAAAAATACTTAAGAAAAAGATTCATCTCTGAATTTCTTTAAATATTTATTTCACTTACTCTGTTTCTACTGTTTGCAACGTTTTTAATTATAATTTCATAGTATAACGGAGTTAATTTAGTTTTATCTTTTTTATTTTCCTTATGTTTGTGCCAAAATATATTAGAATGTCAGATGTTATAGGAAAGTAATCAGGAAATTGTCGATTCGAAAATTATTTTATTATTTTAATATTTCAATATCTTTTCTCCGAATTAATATTTTTGTACAGCCTCCATAGTTTTGAATTCAATTCATATTTTTAACACGATCTCTTTATAAATGAGTTTTCTAAATTAATTATCATTATGAACAAACTTTACGAACTGACTAAGTTATATCAGCTTAAAGTTAATCCAATATCAATAATTTATGTATAAATGTGAGTTTCCGCATTATAACTATTCTGATCAACCATCTTAACTACTTTGTTAGTTAAGGATTCCAAAAGTTCAAGTATAGTAAGAACGCGTATGGAAAATTAATATTTAATTAAATCATTTGTAGTGAAGAGTTCGCATATAAATGGGTATTGAAGCTAATGAATAGCTAATAATGGATTGTGTATACTAACTCATCTAATTCATTATCTTGTATTTTGTAGATGTTATATCCAGCCAAGCTCAAGATATTTTTCTGGCATTTGTACATAATGATAATAACGTTGCAACTGTTTTGATGTGTCCGTGTTATTTAATAGAAAATGGATTATGGATATATGATGTAGAATTAATTATATTAAGAGGTAATTTTAAAAAGAGTTTGTCTTTATTCTTTGTAATTTAAGTATACTTGAAGAATTACTGTAATCATCAAGGAATTCGATATTTCGATGGGTATTGGCTATTTAAAACTATTGAGATTGAAACGAAAAGCCAAAATGTTAGAAGATGAGAGAGATTTGATTATATAGCTTTTTTTTATAGGATTTCAAATATTCGGAGAGTAATGTACATGAGAAGTGAAATTTTGCATATGGTACTTGCATCAAGAGTGGATACAAACCAAACATTTCATTCATGCACATATCATTTGTTACGCATTTGTAGTATTAATTTCTCGCATAGTTAGTTCCCTGTAAGAAAGATATCTTTACAGTAATTTTTATGGCTAAATAGATGTCATATCAGAGTCCCAAAAATCACTGGAAATTTTGGTGATGTTTAGATAAGGAACAAAGATACGATATCCTTCTAAAAGCTTCATTGAGTTTGTACAAATCAGAGAAAGAGGGAATGAAACGAAGTCTTTACGGAATGTTGATGTCCTGAATTGCGCTAGTTCTATTCTTTTGCACACTTTGCCAGCTTTTTGTGTTTTTGTGCAGTGTAAAGCTTTCTTAATGTGCTCGTTGAAGTTTTCCACGCGTATCTACTGTACACATTTCCAGTTACGCTATTATTGAAGGAATGAGGATTCCCGAACTATCTGATTTACATCTTGGATTACTTTGTGAAAACTACAGAACTGAAGATATTTTGTTTATTCTCTCGCGCAGTGTCTACGCACTTTTTTTGATGATGATTGTTACATAGGATCATGTATCTACTGCTCATTTTCGGACGCGGAAACACTCCGTGCTTTTGTGCTTGCTTCAGAGGAGGGGGACGTTTACTTGCACAAAAAGAGGAAATATAAGGAGAAAAATGGGCATTAAGAAAGATGGAAAGGTGAAATTTAGATTTAGTAATAGAGTGAATTCAGATTATTCGGTAAACCAGTCAGTGTAATAACCACTTATGTTTCTGCATACCACCCCTTAGTACTGCAAATTTTGGGATGCTGAAACGAACAGTAGTATTTCATAATATGTATATTTTTTGTAATTATTTATCAAATTTCATTCAACACTGTCCAATTCAGGCGAGTGCTTTCAAAAGACAATCAACTAAATAGGAAAACTGTGTTATATCCGATCATCCGTATATGAAATGTATTTTTTTTTTGTTTTGGTCAGTATCATGTCTAGAATTAAATAAAAAATATTTAGATTCAGCCAGTTTTAGAAATTAAACATGCTAATCATATTATAATCATTGAAGATATAATAATTTTCTAAGATGACATGATACTAAGTCATTTTATATAATAATTTTCTGAACAGAAAACTCAAAAATTTGGAAGCTGTATATTTTCACACAGTTTTCATTTTGGTTTAATGTTAGTTTCACCATTTGAGCAGTTTACTTAAACTCTTCATCATATATATAAACCTATATTTAAAATAATTTATTATCCAAGTGCTTTACTACTCATCTATTTCAGTTAGCTATTTTAAACGTTTAACACTACTCTGCTACTAGAGCAATGTTGAATCAACTACTTTTCATGACGGCTTAGGTTGAATAATGAGGGTTCAGATTTTTAAGCTCATATTAAAGTCAAATGAAAACATTTTACGTGTGAACATGACTCTTATATTTATACGTTTTTTTTTTTGTAAAATTGTTTTGTTTTGACCTACCTTGTATTGATCCTACCTTTTATATGTCAAACTGACCCACCTCTATATAGGACACACTCATTCTACTCAACGTCATCTCATCCTTAGTGAAAGGGTACCATTGTGTACCACTTGTAATATTACTTTTAGAGTTAAACATGTTTTGTTTGAATGTGTTGATTTTAATGTTCATGGCCATAATTTTTTCTATTCGTCTTTTCTTAAATTACAAGACCTGCTGGGTGAAGCATACCATCCAAATATTTTCAAGTTTTTAAAAACTATTAGTTTTTATTCTTGTATTTAGTAATCCTTGACTTTTGTTCATGTTTCACTTTTTACATGACTTCATTGTAATGCTTTTATCACAACATGGCTTAATTTAATTTTTAACATAACTGTACATTAATTTCTGCTTTGATACCTTCCATTTTCATGTTTTTATTTGGTGTGGTTTTATGGTCTCGCTTATTTCCTTACCATTAGCTTGGTGCAGCATGGCCAAACATGGCAAACAAACATACAACCTACCAACCTACCTTGTATAATATATAAAACTTTTTCCAATTCTCTGTTATTACAGTAAAAAAAAGTTTTTTTTTTATGCAAGAAAAATATTTGAGTTTCCTAGGAAACCCCTGTGAAAGATAGCCCACGGATCTCTGGCTAGATTCTAATTCATTATTATTTCAATATTTTCTTTTTTAAATTCAGATATGTGACAGTGAGTCACCTTAAGTGAGATCATATAAGCTCATGCGATAACCAAGAAAAGTACAAGTTTACTACAGGAATGAAAAAACAAACTATAATGTAACTGCATTATTGATACCAAAACCTTATGAGTGCTTTAAAAATTTATTAGGCGAGCAATATGAACCATTTGAAAAATTTAGAAACCCTTATCTCAAATAATTTGCGACGCTCGGAGCAAAAAAAAATTCCTTTTCTAGCCAAGAAGACTTGTTCATTTTTAAACTTTAATAAGAAAAACAAATAAATAAAGGAGGTTATTTCCCATAAAAAAAACGCCGCCAGTGTTTTGGATTAGATAAGAAGGTGGCAGATTCGAAATTTATGCGCCACCACTACAAAAGGACGGTTTTATTTTATGTGTGCGTAACCTCAGCGGCGGGCCGTACATTTGCATCTAAATATTCTTTTGAGCACTTACTTCATTTTCTTCAGCCGAGACATTATTATTCCGCTTTTAGCAAACACCCTTCTTTTTCCCGGTGAGGTCTTCTCCTTTAAAGGCGAATGCCATAAAGACGCGCATTACGATCAGCAAGCTTATGTCTTGAGAACAACGATTAACTATAAAAAAAAGAAAAAGAAAAACAGGCACCCCCCGTAACGACTTTTAACTATTCCATACAACCCCCTCTTTTCTTATTTATGTATATATTTATTTATTTTTACGACACAGTGGAAAATATGCAACCGCGGAAAACTTATATTTCCCTCACAGGATTTTACGATTCGCCAATTTTTACGGCGGGGCCTATATATTTCTCTTTCCTGACTTTTGGATCTTTATCTTGCGCTTGAAGAGCACGTGACTGTCCTTTGCAGGGGCTTTAAAACCATCGGGTGGCAGAGTTTTATAGGGCGAGTCCGTACGTGCTGTCCATACACAGTGGATGTTTCTTGCACGTAAAAAGATGAGCTCGTAGGGAGGAGCAAGGCTAAATGGAATCGTGTTGACCGGAAGAGTGACCGGCAATAAATGCTCCGGACGCCCCATCGGCTACCCCAGGGTGGACAACGACCTATTTTAAATCCTCGAATCCGAAAAAATGGCGTAAGGAAATAGCAACGGCCTATTTCCCAGTTCTATTTGTGGAGAGGGTTCGGAACGCTGATATTTTATGCAAGGAAGCGGGCGAATTCTTTTAAGGGCTGTTTGAATCTTTGTATCAGTAAGATGCGGGCACAAAAAAAGCTGTTTTGTGAGAGTGGATTTGTTTATTGAGGGACCTTATATCTTTAGCCTTTTTGTTACTATGTGCGCAAACACTATTCAGATTTTTGAAAATATGCTCAATAAACTGAATAGATTATTAACTACTACATATAGCAATGTAGAAGTTAATAATCTATTAAGTTTATGCCTAGAAATCAATATTTATTTTTGAAAGAAAGTAATGTAAAATTCTAACATAAAGTACCGTATTTATGCGAATCTTATGCGCCATCGAATCTAATGCGCATCAATGGTATGAGGAATTTATTGAATCTTATTTTATACAACAATGGATTTGTATATAAACTATCAATCAATGATATGGTATGATAACATTTGGCCAAAAACGATGCGCATTAGATTTGCGTAAATACGGTAATGAATTTTTTTGCTCTAAACTAGTTTGGTAAATTCTTGAGTTCCATAGAATAAATTGAAAAAAAATCGACCTTTTGGATTTAGATTAAGTGTAAACTAGTATTTTAATTTAACTGGAAATGTTATATTCATTAGAAAAATATGCTGTCGCCATTACTACTTGATGGTTATTTTTAAATCACAAATTTGAAACAAATACGAAATTCAGTTAAAGATATGAAGTGTCTTTCTAATAACAAAAGAATTAATTTAAGACCTAAACAATTTATTAAAAAAATATGGTTAGTTTCTCGTAATAAAAGTGGAATGAAAATTCGAAAAGACAAAATATTATTTTTATCAACTTCGCACTATTAAAAACTCATATTCAGTTGTTTTCATGTAACTTTTAACCCATTTGCATCATATGAAAATATGAAAAAAAGGCCCCTATAACGGAATTTTTTTTTCATATTTAGGTGTAAAATTTAATAAAAGTAGATAAAAAATCATTTTTGAGCCTTATTTGTTAGTCATTTTGTTCAGTGAGGCAATATTTGAAATGTGGGATGCATGCAGGTATATAGTATATAATATGAATATAGTATATATCATATTATATGCATAGCATATAATATGATGCAGCGTATATATACACCCCAGTGACAGTGACCAGGAAGATTGAGCGCATATATAAGCTAATGATGCAAATGGGTTATAGGTTTGCAGGCAAATTTAATTCCATTTGGTCTAGATAAACATTCCATCTTTGCTACTGTGCGTGCGAGTTAGGGGTATACAAGATTGACCATTTTTACCAACATATATCAAATTTGTCAAACATACGCTTTAGAAGCTGGAAATACGAAAAAAAGTTTGTGTCGAATATTTAGTAAATAAAACAAAGTCTAATTTTAGCATTTCTTCCCATGATGATTTCCATAAATATTGTAACACAAAACTGTTTTTCACATCTTACAATTTTAGAAATTCTCCTTTAAAGGAAGCCAA
>JAPMOQ010052775.1:2603152-2696374 GCA_026543055.1 Argiope trifasciata | reverse complement strand
GTTACCAATTTTTAACAAAATTTTCAATAATAAATTACATAACTGCAAGGAAATCTAAACCATCCATCCTATAAATATATAGCATAATGATTTCCATGCAGTGCTGAAAGCTAATAAAAGATTCTGATCGACAGCTTTGAGTAAAGAAGAAGGAAGTTGTATTACCACGACCCTTAAATGATAAGATTATCCAGACAATTTTAATCCGTTAAGCGCCATGTTAGTTACAGGTGCTAATACTGAGCAGTCCATTCGAACTATTTCAGTCACCTGTGATTGACGTTAGACACACTGTACAGAAAACGATAGCTGTTGGCCTCGGACAGACTAAATACGTTATACAAATGTTAAAAAAGATTTTATTAAATTATTAATTAACACCTCTAATAATACCAATAAATACTTTTCTTTCATTAAAATATGATAAACATCTTGTAAGATGAATCTAAATACAGCGGAAACTGAGGACCGAATAAAATAGAAAGCCTTATCGGCTTGGTTCTTATGTGTTAATAGTTCTATAATCTCGAAAAACTTGATTCTATTGTTTAACGATGCAATATATACAGCAAAAGATAATTAATTAAAAAATAAGGCTTTGATATCTGTCACTAATTTCTAGTCACAATTTTTCAGCCTGCAAATAATAACAAATAATTTTTTGCCTAAAAATAACAACTTTTCCATTGAATATGATTTTTAAGTTGATATTCAGGCATCGGGATTCATTGGATCACCAATACGACTACCTTACAGGTTAAATTTAATGGCTATAGATCTGTCTGGAAACACATATTTCCTTTAGTAAATATCTATAAACAATTTTAGAAACAAATTTTTCTAATCCGAATGGTCTTTATAAATAGTTATAAGCTCGAGACTAAGTCAACTAGCTATTCAAAGTAATCAACCACACCAAAAAAAAATTGTCAATAAGCAGTCGTTTATTTCTTAGCAACTTGCCGACTCCTGCATTGCAATGAAACCATAAATAAACGATCAGATGCAGTCACTTAACAACAAGTTCCCTCTCAATAAATATAGCTCTTATAGAATTCCAATAGACGCCATGTTTGCGAACAGCCTATCGGAGAGATTGCCACGGGCGATGATAGAGTGGGGAATATCATATTCTTCTCGATCATGAGGTAGACCACTTTCCTTCGCCATATTGCGACGACGCTTTTATGTAAATGGAACCAGAAACCACCCCGAAGATATGTTTTCTTGCACATTTATAGCGATAGGTTGTGTATTATTTGTAAAAGGTAAAACGGAGAAAGGATTTTTATTGTCTGTAATTATAATTGTTATGCAATGTTTTATAAATATTATATAAGATAGTATATGATTTTACTTATGGCTTACTAGTACAAAGAGGCTTATTGTAACTATTTATACATTTGATTAGAATTTTGCTGCCATAAATAGAAGATAAGAACAAGAAAGTAGAAATTCAGCTCTTCATCAACGAAATTCAACTTCATTTAGGCAGAAAGAGGTCATAGAAAATTTCGACAAAAGTTCAAATGTTTATGTGCCCCAAATCGTGGAAACCATTTTCTGCATAACCCAGTCCTAAGTACTTTGCGATTCAATAAAAATATAACAATTTAAAGAAACATGCTGTATTTTTTTCATTTAATTCTAATCTTGTGTTAAAATGTTTTTCAATCATGCATCGGGGAATTTTTACAAACTCTTTTCTGTCAAATGTTTTTTAAAAATATTGTTGCCAAAATGAATGATGGAAATTAATTTTAGGGTGCCTTTTACAGTTTTCAAGACTTTTGATTTTTATTGAATTGCAATTTTAATAATTAGTTACATAATCAATAAAATTTATTTAAGCGTTGTAGACAAACGAATTTGTCGTTGATTCTATGATTACCTGCATAAATATCATTTTAAACATTATAAGAAAGTGACTGTAAGCCTGTTAACTACAGAATATAAAATAATCATCATTTATCTTCTTTTAATACAATCTTATAATGAAAACCAAGAGTACATTAAAATGTTTACAAATTCTAAAAATCAGAGATATCATTTATCTATCATAAAGAGAGATATCATTTATCTATCAGAGATATCATTTATCTATTATCTATCAGAGACATCATAAAAATCATTTATCTATCACGAACTAAATAACGAACATTTTTAGATACGAGAGAGTCTATTTTCCCGGATGTGGAATTTAAATAGCAATTCAATAAGCAATGTGTTGAAGGGGAGTTCAATTCAGTTATATTAAAGTCCCATTTTTTAAGAAACACTAGGGCAATATGAAACACCTCATAATTTAAAACTGAGGTCAGATGACATCTGAGATGAGATCCCCACTCTAAATATCCAAAACGCACCATCGGGAGGACATTTGGCCCCAACAAATTTAACGCGCACCACACTAGCTTACACGATGGCTCTTCGGTTGAATCGGGTCTCGAACCTAAAACCCACCGATTCCAGCGCCGAGACTTTACCAACCTGATATTGCGGTCTTGGAGGAAAAGCGACTCTTATTTCTCAAGTTAACTAAACAACAAACATTTTTCATATTCTTACTTCAATCATTCTGTCATTTTCTGTAAATTTCTGTAGTGAATATAAATAATTGTAACCTATGAGCTGGTCCTGATCTAGTGCGACGTAACCAGAAACTATTCTTGTACATCGTAATCTGAATCTTAAAGGAAATCAGAATAAAACCAGATATGAATATCAATCCATCAATCAACATTCTCTTCTTTTTCTTCTGATCGTCGACACGAGGCTAGGCTCAGATCGTAAGATGTATATATATACTGTTGTGTTTAATACCACAGAAATAATTTATTTTTATAAGAATGTTTAGTGATTGGAGTCCAAAACATCAACCTTCTATTTCCACACTCAACATGATCACAGGAAGATCCAAGACATAAATGGGAGAAAGTTACATAAATAGATAATAAGTCTATTAGAGAAGCTACCTTTATAACATGTGTAATGTTACATTATAATAACAATGTATCCAATGTCTATATCATTATATTGAGCTTCTCGTGTATTCATACCAAATGTTAACATGTATGTAAAGTTCTAATTTTAAATTATAATGTTGAGTAAAATATACTGAAATGCTTGATTATGAACAAAGTGTATGAAAATCCAAGACATAAACGGGACAAAGTTTACAGTCCTCCAATATCTGTTTCCTTCGCAAAGGTTGTTTGAAGTAACATCATGAATTCTATTTAAATCAAAGTAATATTACTGTACCACTACTATAAATTCTAACCCAACTAAGGGAGTATAAAAAAAAATAACATCATCACCCCGATCTTGTTTTGCCATTTCACATTCCATCTCTTTCTTCTTCCATCGAATCAAACACGCAAATGCAAACGACACTGCCCGAGAAATCTCTGAAGCAAAACTGCAGAGAACCCTTCACCCCTTTTCCTTGATGGAATTGTTCAAGGAGGAGGGGTGAGGAGAATGTCGGGGGATGAAATAACGCCATAAGGAGCGGGCAACACCTGTTCTCGATGAAGAACCAGAAGAAGCATCAGAAGGATTGTTAAGGAAGCAGAAGCACCCCAGCGGCAGCAGCAACTGTTCTTCTTTAAAGCAACTCACCCTACCAACCCTCCTAATAGATTTCATGCCTTCAAGGAATGGAATTTGCAAAAGCGGAGCGGCGGCGTCTTTTCAGATGCAAATAAAAAGTTCGCTTCGTCTCCAATGAAAGGGAAGGAGATTCCTGCCGACAAGAAAGACATGAGTTAAGATGACATCTTATTAAACTGAGGTTTCTCGGAAAAGAACGTTCTCTACAATCGGTATTTGGTGTTGCGGCGTCTCCGCTTGTTGCATAGTCAAGGAGGAAGACCCTCTTCTGATTTATGGAAATGGTTGAAGTGAATCATTTTTGGAAATTGCACTTCGTCCCGAGGTCTATTTTTTTCTTCTTCTTCTTCTACACAGGACAAAACTTAGAAAGAAAAGAAACTTTTCTTTTGATGAAGTTATGTTAAATATTTTATTTCTCTTCTTTCCTCTGAGGAAAAGGGGAGTTTTTAATGGTGGAAGTATTCTCGAGGAAATGATCTTATTTTGAATATGCTAATAGAAGATATCAAAATGGAAAATAAGTTCGCAATCGTAAGAATATCTTTTTTTCTCCCTTCCCCTGAAAATTCCAGATTTAATTTTACGCCTATGAACCGATGTGCTTTATGACTTTTTTTTGAAGTAGGTTTCTGAAGGTCGGATCTTTTTTAATTCTTGAAAGATCCTCTCTTGTATGAGTTTGATAAATTACTTTTTGGGTTTTCAGCTATTTTCTGGAGATGTAAAATGCACCCGAGAACTATTATTAAGTTCTTTTGGTGAAATTATTAAAAATAAAGAGGAATGATGAATTACTGGATAACTTCCATCTTTTAATAAAAAAATGAAAAGAGGTTTTGATGGCGCTTCAACAAATGCTTTTAATTATGGTTTAAAAATATTGCATATTTATTTTGTTAGAAGACAACTGCTCTTATCTTTTGTATTTTCTATCTTCCTGCCTTCATCCGCAGTGAGATGTTTGCTTATAATGGAATAAACTCAAGTTCCCGCCAAATGATGAATGATCGCCAAGCCATTCTAAGATTCATTGCATATATTGTATTTGTTGCTCATAATAACAGGAAAAAAATTCTATTTTTTAAATAATTGTTGGTGTTCCATTTTCCATTTTTTTTCGTATTGTGTTGTTGTTGATCAGGGCATGTCATAGACAAGCCCGTTGTCGATTTTAAGCATCTCTTGCTTCAATAGCGCTATTTAGAGCCAAGATAGTTAAGGGCCGAGGTCGCCTGGTTGGTAGAGTGTCAGTCTCGCAACCGAAAGGTGCCGAGTTCTGTCTTCGAAGAGGCAAAAGACCGCCTTGCTGGTTAATGGCAGCTGGGGCACGTTAAATAAGTCGTGACTGCAAAGTATTCCAAGTTCCCATAAAAAATGATATCTCTGGGGGGTACTGAATCAGGGATGAGTTGGTCTCTGATTTGGATCTAAATTCTGATTTGCGGATGAATGAATAGGTGCATGAATGAGTTCGACCTCCCCCTAAAAAGGGTTGTGTCGTGTGTGATCGAGCAAAGGCGTACTTCCACCTTAACGGTGCTCGTTAACAACGAAAGGCGTACATTTATGTCTTCATTCGAAAGAATTCCGCTCATTCGGGTTTGGTATGACCAAGTGGTATTAGACCCACCACCAGAGCCAAGAGTACATCTTAGCTACTCATGCGTCACAACTCTTTTCAAGAGGCAGATTTCATTTTGACATTTCATCCACAAATCATGATTTAGACCTGGATCAGAGGACAATCACCGCTGATTCATTACCTACAGTGGGTTTTGTCCCAACTTGGAGGATTTAGATGTATTTTTATATGCACCAACCACTATGTACATGGGTAGTCTTCTGCTGGCTGGGTTCAAACTCACTACCCAAGGAAGGCGAATTCAATGCCTTAATCAACCAAGCTATCCCGGCCCCTAATGTTTTGTTATTTAATCATTTACATTAAAAGTTATATTAGTTCTTAAATTTCACATAATTTAATTTTTCTTCTAATTATCTTTTAATTATAATTATTTATATTTTCATTATTGTTATAACCGGGTTATTTAAAATTACATAATTTTTTGAATTAATAGTTTGTTTAGTTGTTTCCTAACTAAATTATTATTTATTAAATTATATACATCATTAATTATTAAATATGAAGGAGCGAGTTACTTTTCAAATACTTTTATGTCTAAATAAACGAATTTCAAAGTAGGCGTAATTCTTTTTTCTGAAATTTATAATCACATCCTCAATGTATTAATAAGCAAACAATTTCTTACTCTAAACTTGGTTAGGATCTAGCAAGATAACAAACCAGAAAATAAGATATTTTTAATAATCAAAATCTGGACCAAAATATAAACTTGAAACTATAAGGAGCAAAAAATTCTTTGACATAAGATATTCACCTAACAGGCTTATGTATGTGCAAGGTGTCTTAAATTTAACATAGTTTAGCGATGATGATGTCGTGTCCGTGCTCCCACAGAAAGGGGGTGCAGTAGTTTCTGAGGGTAAAGACCCCTGAGCACCCAGAGAGCAGAAGTCTGACTTCTAGCTCATATGAAGATGGCACACACATTCGCTTGCACAGTCCCTTTTTACAGGGGGCAACTCTCAGGCATTCATACAACTCACTAATAGAATACAGAATAACAACTAAGCCTGATCTGGGACTCGAAGCCAGGGCGCCTAGATCACGGGGAAGACATGCTATCCCTAGGCCAGGGCGCCGGCAACATAATTTAGTCATAGAGTATATTATATGTTGTGTTTATCATATCAAATCATTCTATTTTTCAAATGACATATAGATTTTAATTTTTCTGAAGTATAAAAAAGGATCGAAATTGTTTCTATTAAAATTTCTCTTATCATCATATTACATTTCTTTATATAAAAATTGACATCATCGGGCAGGGTTATATCGAAATCAAATAGTATATGTACTTGAAGGTTCACAAAAACATTCTAAAAAATCCGCCCTTTTTTAAATTTTTATGTTGAAAATTATTCATTGAAGAAATTCTAAAAGATATTTTTAAAATTTAAGTTTAGATAAATATCCAGTTTTTTTTGTTTTTTTTGGAATCTTTGATAATTAATATGCAATTTTACATTCATAACAATAGTGTTTTAGCAAATGATGATCATATAGGATGTTTAAAGGTACTAACTATTTTTTATTGTATGAAAATAATAAAATTAAAGTTAAATTAATTGAATAGGCTTCAAAATCAGTTCGACGTGAAAAGTAGACTGAAATGGATACCAAAAATGAAATAATTTTGAAATCTTTTAGAAGGTTTGTTATTATGTTTTATATTAATTTTCACTTAATTTGGCTACTTGAAATTGGCTACTTTTGGTTGACGACTTGAAATTATTCTATTATTTATACTTAAGGATACAAATGAGTTAATGCAAAACTATTTAATTGAAAATATTCGATTATTGCATCATATTTATTTTTAATTGAACAACATACAGAACAGCTGAAAGAAAATTACTTGTTGAGAAGGCTAATTATTTAGTTTTATAATTTTTTTTCGATTTTGAAAACAAAATTAATCAACAGATGCGATAATAGAATGACAAGTTGTAAAATGACAATCTGATGCTATAAAAGTTTTTTAAAAGTAAAACTCTAGAAACGCTGTTTAATAAATTTGTCATGCCAGATTAGTCTTACATAGTACAGGTGTACAATAGTAACGAAATATTAACTTCTGGCGTGAGTTTAACATTCTTACTGAATCTATCGTGTCGTCCTTGGAGTGTTATTTGGCGATTAAACCAGTCACTGGGTCAGTAATATCCAAGAATCGAGTATGTTTTATAACCATTTTTCAAACTGATTGAAACAAAAATTTGATCCAAAACTGCACTAGGAATCCCAAAATTCCATACCAAATTCGATACACATAAATCATTATGTTTTGTAACTATCGCGTTTACTTGTTTTTGCTGGATTTGTCTCAAATGTTGAGACAAATCCAGCAAATTAAATCTGTGTATAGAATTTAAATTATCTAGCTCTCTTTATTTTGTTGTTATCGTGTCAAGTTATATTTGAACAGGACTACAGACGGATTTCTTCTCAAAATGTGACTGAAATCTAAATATTTGACCGCGTATAAAATTTCAAATCGTTTTTGAGTCATCATTTATTATAGATACAGACAAAAATGTTTGTTTTTTTTACTCAGGGAGATCAAAAACGATCAGATTCACCAAAAGCTTGAGTTAAAAGTTTTTGACTTGTATTATACTTTCTCTATACTTCATATAAGAGAAGTTAAAATATTATTTTTCATAAAGAATGAAATCCAAACATGGTTTTTCTGAATATAACAAGAGTGAAAATGTTTAAAAATAGAATTTCCTTTTAATAGTTGTTACTGAGGAAACCTAAAAGTATACACTTTGCTCTATATATAAAGATGGATTTTCACTACGAAAATCTATCAACAGATCTTTAAAATTTATTATTCTAGATGATGCCATACAAAATGTATTTTTGCTGTTATTTTAGGATTAAGTTCGGAAGTATTCCTGTCTTAAAAAATACGAGTTTAAAAATCATGATTCCCTCTTATGTTTATAGCGTTATAATAAATAATAAAATCTGTCACTAAGCATGAAGATATCGCAATTTTCCGAGTTTTACAAGAGCAAGATACTGTCGAGTTTTTAAAACAGCATCGATGATTTCTGCTTTTCTCACTTTTGATGAGAAAATAATCTAATTTTCATATTAGATGTGAGAAAAAATACGAAATATTTGTCAATGATTGAGAAAAATTCAGTTCATCTTTGCTCCCGTAAAGGTTGGAAAATTGTGATAATATTATTTTTAAGCAAGGAATTAGTTTTTATATAAACATCGATTTGAAAGGAAAAATATTTATATAAAAAAGAATATTTCTGTTTAAATTCCCACAAATATATGATAATAATGAAATGTATTAATAAAAATTTATCAAGAGTCTTAGATTTCAATAAATGTAAGTGAATACGAAATTGCAAAACATATATGCATACATTCAAAATAAAACCAAATATTATCCTGTTTCCTTTCTTTTAATTTTAAATTTCCAATATTTGCAAAACGTTTGTTATTTTCAAAACATATTTTTTAACGTTCAAAACTTATTCGTTTTTGCTCGTGATAACTGATATTTTGCTTTGCATTATTATTAACGAATTAAATTATTTGCTTTGAAAAAAAAATGTATCACTGCATTTCTGAATTACATTATCTTTTTTCAAAACCTTCTAAATAGGGAAAAATATATAACAAAAAATATATGCTGTATTCTTTGGGATTTCGATATGCGCTTTTGAAATATATTTTTTAAAAATATCTTGCAACTTTTTTTCATTTCAGGTTTATAGAAATACGACGATTTTCTTAAAAAAAGCCTACATGCATTGAAAAAGAAAAATGTTTCAAAATACTGTAAACATAAGAAATATTTATTCGCGCCTAAAGATCCGCTTTATAAAGCTTAAGCGAATATTTTTGTTTGCAAGTTTTTCACGGTATAAATATTTCTGTCCCTGTTGCATTTAAATTCCTACTTAGATTTATATTTCCAGTCTAAAGTTTCCTTCTAAACGTTTATTCAGAGAAAATTTTCTCGAAAATACATACTAAGGTATTCCTATTCTACTGTATTCCATTAAAACGGTTTTGAAAATTTAAAAATTTAAACGCATGGAAAATGTAGAATCGCGTTTTATAAAGTATTTCTAATTCTAATTTTAAGCCTCGTTGTTGTTAAGATGTGTACAGAGACTGTATGAAAGTATGGAAAAAGAGATTTAGAATTATAGAAAGTCTTTTTTCTTTTATATCTAGACCCTCTGGTTCTTATCCTTATCATGTATTAAAATATCCAAGGAAATTTGAGCATGGTTTCAAATATTTCTCAATTTAATATGTTAAGCAATATCGAGTAGCTAATAAAGTGTGAAGTATTTTAAAAAATCCATTCGCTAATATTCAAATATGAAGTAATTATTCTTTTAGCCTCTTTATTGAAAAAGAATTTTCTAGAAGAGGAAATACTGTAATCAAAAGTCATATACCGAATTTGATATTTCTTATGGCACTTGTCATTGGACAAGCCCGCTGTTACGAAGACAGCGATTTAAGCCGATATGGTGCCTTTTTTGTTTTTAGTAGCACCAACTAGGGCCAAAAGTACGACTTGGGCACTCATGTATCACTCATTCGCTTTCACAATTCCTTTTTACAGGAGGGAACATTCACACATATCACAAAAGAACAACCCTGTTTGAATTGGGACTCGAACCCAGGACGTCCTGATCACGGGTAAGATTCGTTACCCCTATGCCAACACGCCGGCAGACATGATGCTGAAAGTAGAGATCGACTTTAAGTCAAACCTTAGTTACATTTGGCTCAAAATTTGATAGTTGTCTATGTTATGGATGTTAAATCTGTGCATTGAATTTTATCTAGCTAACTTTCTTCGTTTTTTAAGCGTTAAGTTATATTTGAACAACCAATGGGAGAGATTTCTTCTGAATGGATTTTGCTAAACATTTGATAAAAATCTACACTATAGATTACTCAGATACTAATTTTCACCCATCTAACTTAAAAGAGTTTTTGTTATTTTTGACATAAACACATAGACATAATGCCAAAAATGTGTTTTTCTGAAGCAGGGACATCTAAAACGTAGAGATTCGATAAAATCTCGAGAGTTGTTTTGGGCTGTAAAAATAACCTATACTTCGTATACAAAAGAGTAAAATTTTAGTTTTTGAAAAATATTTTTAGTTTTTGAAATTATTCTTATTTGTGTAACATGCATTTTTTAAAATGGCATGCTTAATATTTTTGAAATATTTTAAAATCATTAATTAAACAAATTTATTTCAATAAATAATAAATAGACGTGGCTTTGTATTTCCTGAATGTAAGCAAATATTTTCATAGGTTATCTAAAAAAATATGATATTAACCCTGCACCGGTCGCGTTCTATAAAGTCACGTAATTGGTCACGCGGATTACAATTGTAGTCCATTTTCAAATCAAAATAAAACTCCAAAATAATTAATCAACATTCTTTCATCAACTTTAAACATAACGAGGCACTTCTTAATTATTTTTTAAACATTAAACTCACTTAAAGTTACTATTGTAATCCGCGCGACCTGTTCAGGGTTAATGTTTGAATGTCTATATATGTTACTAGGTGTCAGTCACAAATAGGCAACAATTTTAAAATAATGCCAGTGGCATCAATTTTGCGTTGACTATTTGAGGAAATCATCGAATTGAATTGAAAGTTAGTTTTCTTTTTGAACAGTTTCGAAAATTTCAAGATTTGAAATTCTATGAAGGCATAAGAAGATAATAAATCCACCAATGATTTTTTATATGATACAAATGCTCTAATGTTACTAAATTTTTAACATAAAGTAACTACAAAGCTTTTCCCTATTAATATGGATGCTAAAAATTTGAAAAAAAAAAGTCTTCCATGTTGAATGCCTAATAGGAGAACTAAAGTCAAAGTTCATCATATTATCAATTATTAGTTGCCTTTAAAGAAAATTTTTTTACCAAGAAAAAGTATCGTTTAGCTTTATTTAATCTATTATATATGATTTAATACCTATAGTACAATCATTCGAATATTTTTAAACTTCGCATTACAATAGTAAGTAAGAAGATTTTAAGAATTTTAACATGTAAAAATTATTTTATGAAATATTTTCGAGAGTTATAGTGGACAAACATCATTTAACTTTTAATTAATAGAAATTCGAATCAAAATTTCAAACAAAATTGTTCCAACATGTACCATTTGTCAGTTTTAGTTTCAATGATTTGCTTTAAAGGTAACTTAACTTAAACTTTTTCTCCAAATAGAACAAGGACATTTATATTCATTTTTATATTAGAGGATCATCATCTCTACTATTCGTAGAAAATTTTCTTGTCTTTGATGATTTTAGTACATTTAATCTCTGCCACCCAAAGAAAATGCTCAAACTCAATTAAATATCTGGAAAAGATATGCGGAGATATTTCAGATTTTTTTCTTTCTTAGAGCCCAAATAATACAAAATCAATACAATTAACGAAACATTGCCAGAAACTCAAGACAAAAAGTAAAATTGAAATTCGAATTGAGATTAAATCAACATTATTTTGAAGAATAAACAACCACAAAACAATTTATTATAGCAACCTAATAAAACAGTTTTAATTTATTTTCAAATACGCAATGAAAAAAAAAAGTCTTTCACATGCTATTTTTCATCGTTATTATTTTTTTTCGAATTTCTCATAAAGGAATATTGCATTGTAAGTTATTTTTATAATATCGTCTGCGCAATAAAAATAATCTGCAATAATAATATCGTCTGCGCAATAATAATAATAAAAATAAGTATTTTCTGAAATGGTAAATTGGATTTTATGGAATAAATATATAAATAGAATATTTTTAATATGAGGCTGCAAAATAATTTTTTAATCATTATGATGTTTTTCAATAATCAATGTACAATACGTGAAGAAAAGATTTTAGTTTTCATTTATAAAGATATAAGAAACAAATACAGGTATGTTTCTACGAATATCATCTAAGTATTACGATATTTCTGATAAGGATTTTTAAAAAATGAATAAAATTGTAATGAAAAATAAAATTTTATTTTCCAGACTGATAAAACTAAAAAGGATGTAAATGTCTTGGTAAAATTATTTATCTCTTGTAAAATTTTTTCTCTTTGTTATCGAAAAGCTACCAACCCAATTTTTTTAAATTTCAGCTTTACAGTAAGATTATTTTTTGATTAGCTGCAACTTTATTAATTTTCTTGTATGATTTCATTGCATTATATAATAACTTATTTCAGTAGTTTTTTTCTTCTAAATTTTTACGTTTTAATTTGTCTGCTTTATATTTATTATTCTTTAATTTTCTTTTCTAATTTCTTTTTTGTTGTTTTATATAGCTTTTATTCTGTAATTTTATAAAAAATTACAGTTGAAAATATTTTATACCATAATCAATCAAAAGCTTTTCAAGTAGATTTTTTTTTCATTTAAAAAAATGGAAAGTGTAGATGCTTTCAAAAAGGCATAAAATTTTCAATAATAAATATTTTGAAATTCTTCTAGAAACTGAATCGTCAATTCTTAATTCTAGCAGTTTTTTAAATTAATTTACATATCTCAGTAATTTTATTCAGTTATTTTTCTTCTTCCAAATGTTTACATATTTTTTTGTGTTTATTTATTATTCATTAATTTTCTTCCACATTTTTTTAGTTATTATATATAATTTTAATTTTGTAATTTTATTTTAATTTACAGATAAGAAAATATTTTGTATTAAATTAAATTTTTTTCAAGTAGAAAGAAAATTTTCAGTATTGAATTTTGAAATATTTCTAGAAAATGAATTGTCAACTATTAATTTTAAAAAGCAAGATTTTTTTTATATATCTCAGTAATTTTATTTTTGTTTACTATTTTTTAATTTTAGCATTCAATTTTTAAATATTATTTACAGTTAACTTTTTTTCATATCGACATTTATTTTTTATATTATTTAGATTTTTTTTTTTTACACTGACATTTATTTATTTCTTACATTTAATTTCAACTATTTTTAAAATTCAATTTTTATATTATTTACATTTAATTTTTCCAATTGACATCGAATTATTTAATACATTTGATTTCAATTATTTTTAATTTAATTTTTAAAATTTTTGGTTTAAAATAGAGAATTATCTGAATGCATTCATTGAATTTCGTTAAACGATTATTATAAGCTCTAAGCAATAGTTTAGACAGTTTTATGCTTTAAAAGGTATAGATATTTACTGGTGGAATATTCAACGGGACTGTTTGAAGGAATTCATATAAAATAATACTGATTGAAATATCATGATATATATTTCAGTCATAGACCGATTCTGTAGTTGAATCTTCAAACATTTAATTGGAAATTCTCTACGCATACAAATGAAGTTTATGCTATAACATTAAATAAAGTAAATTGCATTCATATCGAGTCCAAAATCCTGAATGCTTCAGTTAATTAAAAATGTAGATCTACAAGTCAAGTAGGATTAATTCTTGACGGTCCCGGAAGTATTGTAGTTGGTTGAATTGGCAAGAAACTCTAACTGAAACTAATATTGCTGATAGGCATGTTAGTAGTAATATTAAGTTCTCCAATTTAGATTGGAAGATAGCAAGATAATTTTTAATATTTCATTTAAAATGAAATTTATAGCTGAGTTTCAAATTTCTGTGAGACGATTTTCCTTCAAGCATCTTTAGCAATCAAATATCTTAATTAATCGAATACGAGATTTCCTAACAATTTATTAATACACTAAAAAGTTTCTATCATGGTAGGCCTTATATCCATACTTTATTTAGTTGTTGTTTATAAATTATGATCTGTTATTCCACTAAAGCATGTGATGCCCTCAAAAATTTTTTTTATAGAATTTTTATTCTATTCTTCAGGTTGGACTGATTTTGAAACCCATTAAATTAACGTAATGTGCATAAGTTACAATTAACTAATGAATATTCAGTATGAAAAGAGGAAGGTCAAAATTTTAAAAATCCTTTTTCAGATGACGAAAACAATTGTTGTGTATAAATTATTATATGTTATTCCCATAAGGCGTATGACACCTTTAGTTATATTTTGATAAAATGTACTAAATATACAATTAAGTACTAACCAGAAGTTCAGTATGAAAAGAAAAAGTTTATGCAACTAAATGAGAATTGCATTCATGAAGACCTAGAAATTTTTTTGTCCTTGGTTGGATGACGAAAACGAAAACAGAATCAGTAACGGTCCTATTGTTTCTCTATACTTCCATGCTGTTTCTTCCAACTGAGTAAAATACTTTATTGGTTTGGAATCTCCTTGCATCATGTTTTGAGATTGAATATCCGTCACCAAACTATAGCTGATTTCAAGGTAATCAAATTCAAAGTAATATTTTTTGCTTTGCATTGTGGCGTAACATTCATGTGGAATATTTTTTGCATATAACTTTAATGATGATGATGTCGTGTCCGTGTTTCCACGGAAAAGGGGTGCAGTAGCTTCTGAGGGTAAAGACCCCTGAGCACCCAGAGGGCAGAAGTCTGACTTCTAGCTCATATGAAGATGGCACACACATTCGCTTGCACAGCCCCTTTTTACAGGGGGCAACTCTCAGGCATTCATACAACTCACTAATAGAATACAGAATAACAACTAAGCCTGATCTGGGACTCGAAGCCAGGGCGCCTAGATCACGGGGAAGACACTCTTGCACAACCCCTTTTTACAGGGGGGTACATTCATGCATCTCACAGGTAGAACACAGAACAACCATGCCCAAACCGGGACTCGAACCCGGGACGCCCAGATCACGGGGAAGACACGCTACCCTAATGCCAGGACGCCGGCATATAACTTTAATGCCTACTCTATAAGAAGTTATTTATTATATCATAAGAATAGAAGTAATTTTATATAGTACAGTCAGGAGTTTTGATTTTATAAATCCATCTCTTTACGTTTGCTAACATAAAGTCTCCAACCGGTCTTAAGTAAATAGAATTTTTAATTACATGATTTTATTTGTCTCTTCTGAGTCATGATTAGCTGTATAAAGTCGTGATGAGCTAGGAATCATTAGGGACCCTTATGACACAGCTCAATCAATTTATTCTTCTGTCGTGATTGATCATAATATGAATTTTCCTTTTCACCCATTTTCCTTGAAATACGCTACTTTTGTATACTTATTCTGTAATTTGTATTATTAAGAGACGCCATTATTCTCTTTCATTAGTATAACAAAACCCGGTTGTTGTCAACTTTGGCTTATGAATATAAGGATGGAGTCTGACCTCTTATCGGCTGATAACATATGCCTCATATATGACTCACAGAATTTAATGTTTTCATCAGCACGCCTTCACTGAGTCCCAAAAGTCTTCATATTTTCATAGCTATAAGATTCGATATTGCAGTGCCTTTTACAGACTTAGATGGTTACATGGAAAATTTATTGCAACCGGCCTTCCTTTCCAGTGTTATTCGATATCAGAATTCTACTCTAAATAATGTTGTGCCACTATATTGTAAACCTGATTTGCAGTATATATTTCGGGTCACGGTGGCCAGATGGTAAGGTTTAGGTTTAGGAAGAGGAGGGCTCCATGTTCAAGGCTCTATTCTGGTGAAGAACCTTCGTGTAAGCGGATGTAGTAGGTGTTAAATCCGTAGGATACCATAAGCCCACACGACACCGTTGGTGTAGTGTGGAAATTCTGAAAGGGGATGCATGCTCAGGTACCCTCCTCATCATCTGACCGTGGTTCAAAATTACAACAGCCCTAGTTTTGCTTTGTTGTTGTTGCCTAATGCCACTTGGTTATGCCAAGCCGAATGAGCCGAGTTGTTTCGATTAAGGCAGAGGTGTGCAGCTTTCGTTATTAACGAGCACCATTCAGATGAAAGGACGACTTTTCTCGAACACATACGGCACAACCCTTTTTAGGGTCGGTCATACTCATTCATCCATCAGCAAGTCAGAATTTAGATCGAAATCAGAGACCGACTCATCCCTGATTCAGTACCCCCAGAGGTATCGTTTTGTTATGAGAACTTGGAGGACTTTGCAGTCACGACCTATTTAACGTGCCCCAACTGCCGTTAACCAACACGGAGGTCTTTGGACTAAACGAGGACAGAACACGAGACCTTTCGGTTACGAGACTAACGCTCTATCAACCAGGCTACCGTGGCCCTAGTTTTGCTTTAAAACGGGACCTTAAAATAAATAAATAAACTAACCAATATATGTTTTCACAGATTATTTTTATACTCAATTTTGACATTTACATTTACGTGATTATTGTTTTATAGCAAGTTATCGGAATAAAAAACACTTACAGCCTTGAAATATTTTCATTTCATAATTAATGAACATAACAAATGCGATTGGATTTATATATGGTGATGACTGAATTTTCTTTATCCTTGGTATATTTCACACTTAGCATCTTCCTTTTCTCATGTTCTTACCAAGATTACCTTCTTAGCTTTTGTTTATTGACTCACTTTACAATTTCCGCTGTGATGTTTAATATATATACATACTTTAATTGTCTGGCATATGCAATATTTTTCAAAGATTTTAAGATCTCATTTTGCCTCAGGCTTTTGTTAATTATTATAAAATATTCATTAAGTGAACCAAATTAGTTTAATTAGCCTTAACAAGTAAACCACAACTCCTACCATTAGTCAGCTTCAAATTACTTTTTGTGCCAAGATTATTCACGTCATTTAATGTCATATAATAAACGTCAGGTCCTATAGTAATATATCCTTTTTTATTAACTATAAAATCCGGTTAAGTTATTTTTACAACCATGTTTTACGACCCACTTTATATAATTTAATTATTCATTTCAGTATGTTTATATTCACAGATAGAGCGCCACAAGATTGTGAACCAAAAGTGCAGGTGAGGATAAAAATCCGTTGAGTCGACAAAAGTAAAATGGGTTTTTGGAATTTTACATTAAAGAGAGATAAACTCGTCATTATCTCCCAAACTGCTACGCACTAATTGTTATTTAATTAAAGGATGCAAGGAACAAAAACTTTACAGTGTAATTAATCATGACAAGAGTATGTTTGTTGTGTCATAATTTTTATCCTTCCAAGTAATTAAATTTTGAACCGCTCTTTTTTGTCTAGCATTTAGCCCTACATCCATTACTTACAGTACTCAAACGTGAACTTTCTTTTCAAATTATATTTTGTAGTTTTAAAGAGACATCAAATCATTCTGTATTTTCAAAGTAAAAATCTATTAATATTCTAAAAATCTATTAAAGTGGGATAGATAAAACTTGTTTGATTTTGAAAACATTTTTGTGTCACCATAATCTTTCAGTTGAAAAATACATCACACCCTTTAGAATTAATGTTAAAAATAGTTGTTAAATATTTAAAGTTAAGAATCATTTCATAAATGGAGAGCTCTCGTTTCTATTCTGTGAGATTTGGAGAAATTTGACAATTATCATTTAAAAGTTTATCTATAAAATTCGTGTATATTAGGAAAAAAGATGTTCAACGCTCCTTACAAACTTTTTAAGTTTTTCTCTCGAAACATGATATTTTATTTATCTCCATCGTTATTTTATCATTAAAAATCAATCAAATAGGAACGA
The DNA here is from genome assembly GCA_026543055.1 of Argiope trifasciata. NCBI lineage: Eukaryota > Metazoa > Arthropoda > Arachnida > Araneae > Araneidae > Argiope > Argiope trifasciata. The sequence goes on along the minus strand of JAPMOQ010052775.1, from coordinate 2,678,495 downwards.
AAATTCATTCTAAATTATGCAAAACACCATCGTAAAATTTGTAGGTATAAATCTTATTATCAAAACAACAAAAAGAATTCTGTAACAATATATATTGAAAGTATTTCTAAACATTTGATAAATTTATAGAGAAAATATATGGAAATTTAATTTGAATAACTAAAACACACACACACCCAGCATCAAATTTTAAAGTATTTTATGTATTGGGATGTTAAATAAATTCTCACTTTTTTTGTAAAAATTAATATTTTATTTAAAAAATATTTTAAAAACATGTTGCTGAAAGTATTGTACACCACTACTTTCCCCCTTTTTTCTGGCAGTATTTGGATTCTACGTCGGAAAAATTATCCTTTGAGGCTATCCAAGAGTCGATCTAAATTTTGGCATCTTCACAAGAATGGAAATGCTTCTCAGTCAAGCCATGTGTCATCGACCGGAGCAAATGGTAGTCGGATGGGCCAACGTCTGGTGAATACAACGGTGGGGTAGAAATTCCCACTTAATCGCTTGCAAGTAGGTTTTTACCAACATGTGGCAGAGAATTGGCTGCCATACGAGCAGAGTCATGCATTGTCATGCAGCAAAATCATTTTTTTGTGTTTCTGCTCATATAGCAGCCGTTTTTCTCTCAATGTTCGGCTTAATTGTTCCAATCGTAGTAGCGAACCCCCATGGTGGTTTCATTTAGTTTGAGCAGTTAATAATAAATTATACCCAGTTGCTCCCAGCAAATGTAGGGCAGAAGCTTGGAATCATAGACATTCGGCTTTGCTGAAAATTTTGATGCATGACCAGGTTTATACGCTTAGATTATCTTAATGCATCCATTTTTCCTCGTCAGTTACGATACGATGTAAAAATCCTTTCCTTTTCTGCCGTTAGAGCCGTTGTTCACATTTGAAAAGACGCCATTCGACGTCTCTCGGTTTCAACTCGTATGGCAGCCAATGACCTTGCTTTTGAATAATTTGTAATGCTTTCAAACGTTTTGAAACTGTTGTATTATCAACTTCTAATGATTCTGCAAGTGCAGATGATATTTGACATGAGTCTTCATGAAAAAACGCCTCCAGTTATTTGTCTTTAAACTTCTTCTGTGCGACAGAACGTACTTTATCTTCAAGATGAAAATTATTATTTTTAAAGCGTCTAAACCAATATCTGCAATTTGTTTCAGACAGAACATGGTCGCCATAAGTCTAAACAAGAATCCTGGGACATTCACTTGCAGATTTTTTTGAATAAAATAGTGCAGTAAAATTTCCTTCAAATAATTTCTTTTTTTGCACGAAATTCGACATATTTAAAGCGAAGAAAAAAAATGTTGTTTGCAGTTCCGAGAAATAACATACATTAGAATTTCAAACCTGCTTATAGTACTTGTAAATAGATAAGTATCAAACTATTGCAATCAGTTCTGTTGGAAAACAGTGGGAACTCATTCAACAATCCAATATTTAATATATTATACTCGTGAATTCTTAATATTTCATCAAAATATACGAATTTCTTCCTATTATGTCCTCACATTAAGATTAGAGCTCTTGTGGCAAGATAAAACATTGATTTTTTTCCTTCAAATCCTATCGGGCATGATTTCAGAAAATGCATGGATTTTTTAAACCTGAATTTACACTAAAACATAAACTTCTTGCAAGAGAGGAATCAAATTAAAAAAAAATGCTGCATTCACATATAATTTAACATTTCTGTGTGTAAACCACCTCATATTTTAAACTTCATGTATCTTTGATTTAAGAATTTAAGTCCCTGTTGAATCAAATGAACAGAAACTGGGTGTAATTTTTTACAACTTCTGCCAGATTGATTTGTAAAACGATTCGTTTCCGATTTTTGCCGAAGCTTAACAAAGAAACTCTGAGAGGTGACGTCGGAAGAGTTTCTGGATCGATAAGGGTGGCGACAGAGAGACCGTATGAAAAAAAAAACCCACCCTGTTGATCCTGCTTCATTTTGCAGCAGCCCTTGTTTAATACAAGTCGGGGGATGGGCCGAGGGGTGCTCTTTCAGCAGAATAATCCCATCAAAAGGCGGCGTTAAGAGGAGTTCACTAAGAGGATTAAATGGGCTTTGTTTCGGTTTTGATTACAGTGCCTTCTCTCTGAAATATGCAAAAGGGTTTCTGCATCGAAACTCGCTGCAAAATTGCAAATTCTTCTTTGAGAATAAGTCGAATGTGCAAGACAGATAGGTGAAATGTAGCAAGGGTTGCTGATTTAGAATCAAAAGGTGAATATATGCGGCTTATTACTTACGTTTGAATACTGATTATTAAAATATTTATTCAAATGCTGGTAGTATTTCGAATTTTCGTCTTAGGAACAATGAGTAGATGTTTTTTAAATATCACAGGCTGATTTCGATGTATCAAAATTAATTGGTTTATATACAAAAGTACTATCAGAATTATTTTCCTGGAAAGGATATGAGTATACATTTTCATAAGAATAAATGAGGCTATTCTGATATTAGATGCAAATATTTTGGAAGACCGTTCATGGCTTCATCCCCATTTCTTTAAAAGTATTCTAAGTTATAATTTTAAATCCATTTTTACTTTCTTATGTATAAAGTATAATAAGAAGGAATATGAACAGAAAGTTTCACTTCAAGATTTGAAGGAAATTACATTTTTAAACTTTTACACTTGAATAAGTAATTCAATGCATAATTATTCACCTAATACAAGGTCTTTTTATTATCTCGAAATATAAACATGTATATTATATTTAAAACTGTTTTAAGTTGAATTTCTCCGAAAAATTAATATTCTGTTTACTAAACAGTAGGTATTTTTAACAATCAAAATTAAAAGGATAAAAAAGGATGATGCACACTCCTCCATGCTATTTGAGAGGTTACCTATCTGGGTGTAAAGAATTAGTTAATTTTCGAGCCACTCCAAAATACATTTTTAGGGAATATTGTTTGTGACTTATGGCATTTTACAAGCCAGATGATAGATACTGTCGGCGATATAAGCCGAAATGAGCATCTCTTATTTTTTCAGTAGCGCCAACTAGGGCCAAGAATACGACTTAGCTACTTCATGTTTCATATTCGCTCGCACAACCCCTTTTTACGGGGTGGGGGAGCCTTCACTTAACTCATAGATAGAACATAGAAGAACAACCATGTCCGAACCGGGGTTCAAACACGGGACTTCCATATCACTGGGAAGACACATTACCCTTATGCCAGGATACCGGCTTTCGAAAATATACATATGTTCGTGTAAGTGAAAAAGAGACAAATGTCGTTTTTAAAAATTTTATATGTTTTTGAAATTATATGCTTTTGAAATTTGATTTATATTCTTTGGATTAAAATTGATTAGTTGTAAAAAATTAAAAATAAAATTCGCAGACTGAAAAAACTATCTACGACTCTATTGACTAACATATGGACGCATATTAATACAAAAACTAGAAAAGCATTTAAAGCTATTAATGAAATGTGTCACGTCAATATTGTAACAAAATAATAAATCCCTTAAAAATAATTCCCAACATCCATCAACTGCATAGATAATTTTAAACGCATGTAAATGATTACAATGATTCGAAACTGCAATATTATAGATTAAAAAACGGAGAAAGTGTTTTAACATTAAAACTTTATATATTTATCTAATATGGCCAATCAATTTAGGACTTTGAACAATTTAAAATATTCTTATTCGATTTTATTTACTATACAACGAAGATAAAAACGAAACTGATCATACTGTACAAGTATACAAGAAAATATTGAAAATAATATGCATGATTTTTAAAATTTAAATTAATTATAGAATTTATTATCTTTATATCAAGAATTCACATTACTGCTTCTTAGTGATATCGATAGATGTACCTATATTTATATTTTCAAATATTCAGTAACGGTCCTAAAATGTTGAAATAACCAAAGGCCTATCATTATGAAATATTAAAATTAACCATCCTATTTTTAAGAATCAAATTTTAATAATGTACAATCGAAATTGGAATCCTTATGATGCTGAATACATTTTAAAATATTTACCGAATATTATTTGATAAATTCAAAACAATAAATAACTTTTACTAAGGTTCTTTATTTTTTATTAACCATGTGTTCGAATCAATACATTTTCTTTTTCAATCTTTCTAATCAAGATTTTTCTTTCTAGGGGAAGGAAGAATCTTTAAGCTGCTTAAATACTAAATTCTGCAAAATGGAAATAACCAATTCTAGGAATGAGTTTTTCCAATTCTCAGAAAGTGTTATTAATATTTGATCATTTATTTGAACAACGCAAACAAACTTTGGTTTTAGAATTCTATTTTATTAAAAATTCAATCAATTTCCCTTCTTATTATTATTATATTACTTTTCTTTTAAAACTGAAAATGTTAAAAACATGTTTTCCCAGAAATTCTTTAAAATAGAAAAATTATCCCTTTAAAGGGATAATTCAGTCAATGCTTTTATTGTCTTTTCCCCTATTTTTCAGGAAACGGAAAAAATATCATCACTCATTATTTAAAAAGTTTTATTTTCTCCCTTTTAAAGAAAGATAAATATGCTTTGTAGATTTATCTTTCAATGAGTAGAAATGAATCTATTTACATCTCTTAAATTTTAAAGATTAAAAACTTTTCAGTCTGAGACAATAAGAAAATATTAGAGAATTGAGACAGCCTTACAAAGAAGGATTTATAATTAATTTTTTTGTATCATTTTTAATTTTCTATAATTTATATGATAATATATAATTTTTTTATGATTTATATTTTTTTAATATATGCTGTGAGTTATTCGTAATTTTATCTTTATTAATTTAAGTACCACTGTTAAACATATCCTACACAAATTATAAAAACTGTGAAACATTCTATTTAATCAAGTTAGCTGAATTATTTATATGCTCCGTCTTATGTAACACATGAAATTTCTTTTGAGTTGATGTTCATAACTTTAAAGCATGTTCAAGAGACGTGCACAATATTTGAAACGGCAAAACCTTTCCAAGCTTTAAGGCAACACTGGGAGACGATTTATCGTCAACTTCAGGCTTAGCATTTCACATACATTATGGAATTTAAGTGAAATTTGGTTTTGAAACTACAACCACTCAAGGAGATTGTGGCCACGCTGTTGAACTAAATAAAATCCCCCTGAACTTGTAGTATACTTGTGATGCTTAACACAAACATTATTTTACGTGATTTATTATTGTTTGTTTTGCTTCGACGTAATTTTTTAAAAATCCCTTTTTGCTTAAAATGTCGAAAGTTTATTATGTTCGTAAGATAATACGCAGCAATTAAATTAGACCTAATTAGTTATTGATTTCATAGTTATTTATATTTCTAACGCTAATATGGAATTTTAGAGACATAGTGTTTAGGAATCTACATATTGAGACACTTAAGTTATCTTTAAGATCAACAAGCATTTAACATTTAATCGACAGGGATATATTCTTTAAATAATAAATATTTGCATTAATTTCAATACTTAAATTCTGAGTTATGGAAAAATTTTGAATGGAAGTCACTTTAACTTTCTGCTCATATCATTAATTTGGAATATTTTGTTGCCCATTACGGTGAAATAATTTAAAATGTAACTGTGTCGTATTTTTTTAGAATGAAATATCGAGAGTTTTTAGTGAATAAACATTTTCAGATGAATTTCTTATGTTTCTGACTATAAAGTATTAGCTCATTATTTGGCCGATATCTATTCTAGAGATTTAGAAGATACTTTAATTCAAAAGATATGAATGGCAGAGATACAAAATGATAGAAAATCTTTGTGATTAATAATGTTTCTAAAGATTAAGTCAATATTCATGATACTGAAATTTTTTTAAATAGAAGTATGCAATGAAAAGCGATATTTTTACACAGCTTAGAGAGTATCTCGTCTAATTTTTGATTGTGTCGACTCACAAAATGTTGATGAAATAGCAAAATTATTTTTTAAGAAATGGATTTTCGACCTGCTTGCTTCTCAAACAAGAGCGTTCTATCTATAAACTAAAATTCACACAACATTTTAAAAGGAAATGACATTACTTATAGGGATATAAGAAGCATTTTGGGATTAAAATACTTTAATAATGTATGCACAAAGTTTGAAATGAGTTTTTATCGCACTAGTATTTATCCTTTGCCAGTTATAAGGGGGGAAAAATCGCCACCTTTATCAATTACAACAAAACATGTAGTATGTTAAGATCTATTATTATTCAGATTTTTATCTAAATTTAAAAGTTAATTTATATGCATGAAGAAAATTGTTAACAAGTTTTATAATCTACGAAAACGGTATCGAAACACATCAGTGTCCAAGATAATGAACAACCAAAAAATTTAAGTGGCACAAATCCTGCTGGAACAGGAACCTCCTTCTAGATTTAATCATTCCAGCCGGCCCTCTGATGGATAGTAACACTCAGACATTCCCCATGCGCTGCTTTTCTTTAAAACACTGCATTCGCTATTCAGGTTTAAGTAGGGGGTTGACGGATGAACTAACCGAGGGAGAGCACCGAGGCGACTGCACCTGCCAAATAGATGATATCGATTCGATACCACGCACCCTGGAACGAAAGAAGCGCAGTCATCGACTCTCTTATTCCCTCCTTTATATGCTCCTTTTTTTCACTAGCTGCATCTTCTTTTCTTTTGTTATTTACCGGCAACCACCCCCTCCATCCTCCCGTTGCTTAGCGACCAGTCTCAGGCTATGAACGACCCTGTATCCGCGCAATTTTTTATTCTCTGGAGAATATTAAGCGCAAATTGCAGAAACCCCCTCCCTTTTTCTTCTTCCAGCCTGTTCCTCTTCGTTCCGCGATCACCCCCCTCGAGATCTGGATTCCATCAAGTGCGGTTAAGGGATCTACTCGTTCGAGACCGGAACTTTTGTTTCGGAACACCACCAACTTCTCCGATCCCTTCCCCCATTCTCTTCCCCGAAATGTTGACCTTTCGGTGGTTATTGGTTCCAGAGTTGGTAGAGGGGGGTGACCATCATTGAATTCGGTAAATACATCCTGCCTGACCTATACTTTGTTCCGATTCTTTTTTTTTGTGGCATCCCCTTCATTATTTGGTCTATTGCTTTCCAAGCAGCTGAAGGGGTTTGGAAAGAAATGGTGGGAATTGGAAGAAAGATATATTCAGAGACCTACCTAATCACGATTCTGTTCGGTTTCAGAAAGTATCTGCAAACAGAAAGATGGTCCCTATTGGATGCTCGCAGATGTTTTTCTATAAGATGAGTCGGTTATTTACTGCTCATTACAGTCTATCTTTTTTGATTACTTTCATGGAACGTTTTGTTAGGGGAATACTGTCTCTAGTGCTTTATACCGAGCTTTCTAGGAAATAAAACCTAATACTGTTCTCCAGGATTCTAGCAATGCATACTTTTATGTATGTCTCTGTATTTTGTCATGTATATATATACAATGTATACCACAAGAATAAGTAAGAATTGTCAGCTCATACATTTAGAAAGTACATTGCTATTTGCGATTGTCTTATATTGGGAAATACTATCATTACTCTATACATAAATTTTATTTCATACCATCGTTACATTTTGTTTAATGTACATACGTTTTATTGTATGCTATCATTATTTTTCGTTTATTGTACTAATTCGTTTATTGTAATTTTACTGCATGAAATCGTCACTTTTCGTTTAATATTCCTAAATTGAATTGCATACTTAATGATTAAAATATTATACATAGTAATAGGCTCAGCATATGAGGAAATTGGTAGCATAAGAGATATAGCATATTATGCTACTCTATAGGGTAGCACCTATAGAGCAGCATAAGAAACATAAATAGCAAAGGAGGAAAATTCGTCATTTTTATAATTTTGAAGATGAGTAAGGTGAATAAGTTTGAATATGGCATGAATATGGAAGCAAAAATAACCAATATTCATATTCTCTGAAACATCTGTGTTTTCATCTTATCTCCTATACTTCAATTCAGAATTAAGAAAAGTTATTTTTCTGGCCGATTTTCATTAGAAATACCAGAGAAAATTTAATGAAATACGAAGAATATGTAGTTTGATATAATATAAAAAATAACCGTATGTCAATAATAGGATACATTTATGATCGTGTATTTAGTGAATTTGAGCAGGAAGATTTGAAACGCAGATAGCAGTTTTGAATAAAAAAGAATTATTTAGAGGTATGGTCTACTCTCGTAGCTTTCACATGTGATATCAAACTGGATAATAGAATTTTTCAATTTCAATAGTAGTTTATCCAATTATTTCAGCTAGGATGTAGTCAGGTTTTCAATGATTTGGAGAAGAACAGAGTGAAATCGAGAAATTTAGTTGATTATTTCATTAGAGGATTATCTCTACTTTTTAAAAATTTATTCATTAAATGGACATAAAGATAGTAGTCCCCTTTCACATACAAAAATGAAATTAGGCTTACGCATTCTTGAAAAGACAAACATAAGAATCCAAGATTTCCTCCCTACACCTCGCTGTAGTCACAAAGCTTTGCTATTCTCTGATGGAAGTTATTGCAAGGAAATAGCAGAACTAGGTGCAATAACTATCCAATTTCTAAGAAACACAACGCCGTGGGAGTGGAGATTTGATGCCATGACGGGCATCACATAATATGCCACTAAAAGAAATAATTTTAGCTGTTTGCTTGTAGGCTACGGTGGCCTGGTGGTAAGGTCTAGGTTTCGAAATTCGGTTGCAGGTTCGAGGACCGATTCCCCCGAAAAACCGCCGTGTAAGCGGGTCTCTTGCACGTTAAATATGTCGGGGCTAAACGTTTTTCCTCTGGTGTGGTTTGGAATTTTCGAGAGGGGTGCCAGCTCAGGTGTCGTCCTCGTCATCTGACAATGGTTCAAAATTTCGAGGTCAACCCCAAAATAGCCCTAGAGTTGCTTCAGAATGGGACGTTAATATAACTAAACTTAGCTGGTTGCTAATTAGCGCATTTGAACTCATTATGAATGAAAATAGTTAATTTTTTCAGAGATTATAATTCGCTATTCCGTTATTTAGGTGGAATGATGATTCCTGAAGCAATGGGTTTGAAATTAGATGGGGATAGAGTAATAGTCAGACGGAAATATTTTTGGGAGCTTATTTCGTCCCTCCCTGTTCGAATGATTGAGAAACATCTATCAACAATGCAGCCTGTTTAAATATTGCTGCCGAACTTATTGATTTGAATATGACTATGAGTGATGCGTGATTTTCTTGATGTCACATTCACAGATAGGAAAGTGTATGGTGATATATCACTTTTATCACCTTCCAATTCTTTCGATATCATATCAATCTATTTCTTTTTCTAGATGTACATAAACTGAATTCAATGAACTGAAGCTTGCGCGATGAAGAATCAAAAAATAAAATCATCATAGAAATCTCAAACATTTACAAACATCTGGTGGAAAATCAACAATAGGCTTGATACACTCCTAGGAACCAATGAAGATGATGTTAAAGTATATTAATACAATCAAACAATTTTAAATTTCCAATTTAAATTCAGTAAATGTCCCAATCCTACATCTAATTTTGTATTATTTTAAAGAAATCTTATAAAAATAATTTTTAAATATCCAATATCAGTCTAATAGGACAAGTATCATCCAATATAGGGCTTACTGTAGTTTGTAGGGATTTGTCTTTATTAATCATAGTGCCTCAATATAATAAAGGAAAATAAATTTAATACTCTAAATTTCAGATTATTTTAATGGACTAAATTTTTGTTATGACCACATGAAAAATGTATCTAAGCATGCCATATGTCTATCTGCACTCTGTTTTATCCGCGTTATGTATGCTAGATGAATATCAATAATAAATTGCTACGACATGTACGTAGGTCTGAAAATACTCTTTTCCTTTTGAAACAATAGCGAAAATACCTCCTACCTTCCTGCACTAGACTTTTTCAAAATTAAAGTGTTCTTTGTTCTTTTTCCACGGCAAAAAATTATAGATCTTGGGGAAGGTCAGAAAAGTTATATTCACAGCCAGCCAAACATAATTTCAAACATATGTCTTTCAGACTCTTGAAGGTCTGAAACGTTGATATTCGCCAAAATCAGAAGTATGAATACCTTTGAATATTAGAATACTTTTTGTTTGTATACTCCATATGATAAGAAAATAAAAAAAAAAAACATGGTGTCGGGTTCTGAAATTCTTTCTGTAATCAGATAATTGAGCAAGGTATTTTTTATGTAAATCAACGTTAAGGTTCACGAGCTGAATGACGGGAATGGATCCTTTGACTAATTAATCCGTCGGCATGTCTCAGTGATTTATGCAGAACTGAAACATCTCTTGTACCTTGTGTCAACATGCCGGTCTCATGGTAACTTGTTAATTAATGACTCCAGGGAGGCTTTACGATTAAGTGCCCACCATTGTGCGACGGGCATGTTTGGAAGCAATCGGGTCAGTTACAAATTGACTGCGTCGTATTAATACGGGCAATTCAATGAGCTAATTTATCCCTTTCTTGCATTAGCTGTAGAAATCTATTTTTGTGATGATTTTAAATAATATTTTGATATTCTAAATGCCGAATTTTTTCTTGTGGATAGTTATGAATGTATCTAAAGTAGAAAGAATAAAAAAAATGTTAATTTATTTCATCATACAGTTTATGTGAGACGGAAAAGAGGAAGAGATTTTTTAGTAGTTCTATGTTTTGAAGTTTTATAAATGTTTCGTTACCTATACTTCAAAGAAGTCCACTAATATACTTTAATTTTCGGAGCATGAAGTACATATTGAAAAGATTAGAATCGTAAAAAATTCAAACTCAAGAATTTGGTAAATCTTCATGTTTTACACCTTTCTGATTTCAGAAAATATATTCTTGGAATTGCGTTTATTTGTGTCTGATTATACATGCGATCACTCGGAAGAACTTTGAACTATGTGGAGGAAGTTTGGTGAACAATTAAAAAAACTTTACTACAACATTTTGTGTAAAGTTTGTCTGTATATCCTCCGAGTGACAGACAGAATTATAACTACAAGTCGTATAGAGCTATAACTTTAAAATTTGGCACAATGTTTTAGTATCTTAAGTATACATCCATACAATATTTTGAATCAAATCTGCAAAGAAATTAACCGTATATCTTCCTGTGCATTCATACGCATGTAAAATATCTATCTAAAAAACAATTAAGCACATATCGGTTTCTATTGGTTCTATTACGAAAATTCTGAAAGATTCCAGTATAATATACATTGACGACTTTGGTGATTTTAGAGACAATGTTCGTTAATTTTTGTCGCCGATTCCTGAGATTACTGATTCGGCTTCCGATTAGCATCCAACAGAGCTAATCGCAAAACGATCTTTCCAGTGATCGAACTAACCATGCTGGAAAGCAACATCACAAATCTGTTACAGAGTTATAATAATTCTGTAATAAAAATAAAAGTACTTTTTTTACAAATGTATTTTTTACAATGCAAAAAATATATGTTTTGAGGGTATTTTTAATGGTAAAACTATTGATAAAAACAGTAATCGTTATACTTTTTCAAGATTCCAGTCTAAATCTAATTATACCGCTATGCTGTATGTAAGGTGTTTTGTACAAATGTTCATTATAAAGTATAAAAAAAGTTTCCAAGCTCTCATTGCCATGTGAAGCTTATAAATGGAAATAAAACCTTGTAACGAAAGGACAATGCGGTGCAATTCAGGATTAAGGTGAAACAAAAATATTCTTTTCATGATTCATAAAATTAGAATTTCTAATTTAGGAAAACAGCCTTTATTTATTCAATGAAAGCTATTTTTATTTCTCAAATATTTCTATGCTCCTTTTCAGTTTTAATTAACTTAATCAAAGACCCATAGCTAATATTTGAGTAACCAAAACTGTAACCGACAGGACTCAAAATTGCAGCGAATCGTTTCTAGTTTACAAGAATAATATGTTTAAACATCAAGAGTCGTCATAATAAAATCGGTAAAGTTCTAAGACAAATATTGATTCTCTTTCAACATGTGTAAAACTATTCCAAATTGCTCATGAACGTTTAAATAAGCCTCTACTTAAGGTAATCTACCAAATAATTCCAAAATTCGGATGCAAATATTGATTTTTCTTCTTACATGTATGGTTAATCGAAGCAAATCATCGAACATTTCGAGTTTTAATACTTCGTTTTACGTGTTTGAAAATTCGAAGAAAATTAAACTAACTTTAATGGAAACTATGGGAACAAAGCGTGTTATTCTTGGAGAATGCATGATCAATTATTTGCCAATTTATTCAATAAACTGCTCGATAATAATTTGTAAGAAAATTTTGATGAGCCTAAAATTTTATAGAATTCGAATCAAAAGATTCTCAGAATTGAATTTGAAATGGATGAGAATAATCAAACTTCTGATAATTTTTACCACAAAGCAAATTTAATAAGGTAGTGTTATTCCTTTTCAAAGTAGCAGAGCAGTGGCAGAGAGATTATTGAATGAAAAATTAAAATAAAAGGTGTGAACATACGAATGAAATAACTATGATAAAAATTAGTAATACATTATGAAATAAGAAAACATACGTTTTTAAAAGCACCATCAGTGTAGTGTACTATATAGCAGAAATATTTATTTCAATTATTTTTTTAAAATCCATTTTAGTAACTTGCTGCCTTTGATGACCAGCTTATCCACTAAAATTATTGACTTTTTAGCTTTTAAATGACCAATATGGAATGCATTTTATTCAGTTTCATCTTGTTTGAGGTGGATGAAAAACAAATTTAAGTCAATCAGTTACTTAAGTCTTCAAAACTAAGTCAGCGAAAAATAAGCAATTGAAAGTCTTTTTATGTCCAGACAACCATGAATCATATAATGGATCTGTTTGGAGTTGGTTTCAACGCAAATTGTAAAAAGTCTGTAATTTGATTGTGTGCGAGTAATCTGACCTCTGCCATTCACAACATTGCCAACTGTTATCTAATGACAGTTGCTTGCCAAAACGCTTTCGTCAATACTAAAACCGCACGAATGAAATAGTGGAATACAGATTTTATTGATTTCAGTTCAATCAAGTAAAGGAATTTTATAAGTAATTAAAAATTAATAATTAATTAAATTTATTTGCAATTTTTGTATCTTTAATTATGGAAAATTTGAATCTGATATACCTTGATTTTATGTAAGAAGCGCAGGCTACAAATCCATCAAAAATGGATTTATTCCAGTTTTTTTGTAATGCGAGAGAATGAATGAGAAATTTAAAATTATTCTGTGCCTCCATCTTGTTTATTTTTACTTAATTGAAATAATAACCCTTTTAAGAATTGTAGCATTGAAAATTTATAATGTATCATTTAATTTTGAATCGCGATTAAATAGTGAAAATTACCAGCATCTTCAATTCAGAGATAAAAAAAAATGTATTAGAATTTTTTTCTTATTCATTTTCTCACTGCAGGCAAGTTTACTTGGAAGAAATTTATTTTGGTCAGAAGAAAATATAAGTCTAGATTTGAAAAATTTATTTTAAACTTTCTTCCATAATGTCCCTATACCTAGTTTTGAAATTTAACAGAATATTTTCGTAATCTAATTAAAATGATTAAAAATATTTGAAATTTTTCAAAAATTAAAATAATATTAAAATAGAAATGAATTAAAAATAATTTTTAATATTTTTATCTAATGATTTCAGAGAGCAGTTGTGATTTCATTTTATTTAAATTTGAATGATATGTCGAGGTTTAAATTTTGCATTGTTTTTTGGGGGGAGGGGGAATCATAGAGATATTTCATACGTCAATGTAAAAATAAAAAATTCTCATTCATTGCCTTATAAAAACTAACGTAATAATTTTAATTTACCGTCTACATTTTTTATTCATGATAATAGGAATACTATTTTTAATTCAACACCTTTTAGTATTAAAAATCAAAACTGTAACTTACAGTTTTATATTCAAACATTATCTAACAAACACCAGCTCAACTCGCATCTTTTTCACAATTTATGGTACTTTAAATTTTAAGGCCCCTTTTATTTGATAATTATTTTAAATTTATTTATCAAAGACATATGCTACATTATATCAAAGAAATAAACTCTATCTTTATTCATACCTTAAATTCCCATTTTTCGAATCATTCAACAGCAATTCACGCGAATAGATAAATATAAAAGATTAAAACTTAACAGTATTTTTTTTCATATTTTAAGAATTCATAAAAGACTGTTTGTAACCTCTATAAATGGAATTCAGGAGGACTTTAGTGTGAAAAACGTTACAATAAAGTGAATGCAGGTCTTTCAGGAGGTAACTATGTACTTATGTCTTGTTTGCAATAAGGTGCGCCCATTAAAGCTTTATTTATTGAGGATTTACTATGAGCTAGACACCCTTATGAAGTTTTTACTGAGGTGGAAATGGGTTTAAAAGGGTTGTGTGGATATAGCTTGCGCTTTTTATACCTACTTAAACTGCCATACAAAAAACAAAGGAAATTCCAGTTTTTAATATTCTGCTTCAGTTGAATTGCACCAGTTCCGTAATTTAATTACAAAACAAATTCACAAAATCCAAAAGATTTAATCTACTTTTGTTTAGTGAAATTAATTGCTAAATGTTTTTTAGAATAAAGCAAAAATAATTGAATTTAAAGCTAGCGTTTTATAAATACGTTAACTCGATGAATAAGATTTGCATATAATTATTTAGACAATAAAGGTTTTCAGTTTTTTTCAAAGTAATTCACTTGTAGAGTATCACTTACATAGTAATAAAATTGTATACAGATCTAATCTCTAAAAAAGTCGAATCGAAGCTCATTTTAGTATCCTGAGATGACTACTTTTCGTCGATTCTAACTTAATAAGAGGTGATAAATGGATGGATGGGCACATTTTCGTAATTTGCTTTATTGTTAAATATAAACATTTCAACCTCTCATGTTTTTTTCACCCCCATTTTATTAAATTAAACCCTTCCTAATGCATGCGCATGCGTAGGAGCACGGAAGGTTTTAGAATCAGTTTGCAAACAATTTTAATTTCTGAAATAGTAATAAAAAATGGCGCAAATGGATTTTGAAATTTTCATGCATACATTTAATAGTTTTTACCAGGGTGAAAAACAAAGACTTAAATTCTAACCTATCCCCCTCTACTTCCAAAAAATACAGAGTGCTTACAAGGAAATTTCAACTGTACAAGATGAGTATAATTTTAAAAATTTATTTTGTCCTTTCTTTTTATACAGATATTAAGTTAATAACATTTAAAGAAACAGGAATAGTAGATGAAGACACTTGAAGATAAACAAACGAATGGAAACATATTTTGAAGAATTAAAAGTTGATGAAGCACAATTCTGAGTATTTTATAAAAGTATCAAAGGTATTTAGGCATAATTGGGAGACTAGAAAATGATTTTCGAACTGATCGCCAATTAATTCGTAGCTAACCTAATAAGTTAATTAAAACTGAATAATTCATAATTCATATCTCCCATTTTATTTTCTATATAGCTTCTCTAGAAGATTTCAAAATGTTTCGGGCAAAAATTTTAAAAAACTTTTCTAACTTGCATCAGATATTTGAAATTCCGAATTATGTCTTGAACCCATTAGGCGCAAATTTCAGCTTTTTTCTATAAGGCATGCATGCGAGGAAAGTTTTGAGACTGTTAAATAGTTATTAGTTTGAGAAGAAAGTTCCAAACGTATTCCAAGATGTTTCACAATAGCTAAGTACGAATGTTTACAGAATGGATGGAAATATGCTAACTAACGTTCTAAAGATTTCCAGCATATTGCCTTCGAATCAACTGGTTTTAAATTCTTACTGTGAGCAGCACAGTTTTATTATAAGTAATAAACTAACTCCAGACTGAACATCCTATATAGTAGCATTACATTTAAAACAAAAAACAGCAATGAAAAGCATTTTCCATTTCTTAAAATTGTTATTAAGAAAGTTGAAAATAGTTCAATTTGCCATTTGGCAGTTGTATTGGTTGGCATTTGTCCACCATCCATTTAAAATCTCTCTCTTCTTGTTATTCAAAAGGCTATTGAAGAAAAAAATATTTATAATCATAGGAAGAATAATAGGAAGTTTTAGAGATAAAGTTTTGAAACTTCTTTGACTAAGCATACGACATTTGATATTCCGACTAAGAGAAATTGATTCGGAATGAATTTCCGACTGTGTCTAGAGTACATACATGTAAGCACATTTTGTGACTGTTAAATAATTATTAGTCTGATAAGTAAGTTCCAAACATATTCTAGACAAGATGCTTCGTAATAACTAAATACAAAATGGATCCAAATAGATTATGTTCTAAAGATTGCTAGCAAATTATCTTCGAATGAACCAGTTTTAAATTCTCAGTGTAAGAAGAACAGTTTTGTTATAAGTAACTCCTGACTAAGCACTAGAGCTGGGTGATGACCGAACTTTATTAACGTGATATATTGTACAACAAATATCGATAATTTTGGATACATCGTGATATTATTAGTTATTGATAGCTATTATAATTTATAAATAACATCTTATAATATATTGACTGATCAAAACCACTTGAAATGAAAGGAAATTTTTTTTTTTATCTAAAAATATGTTTTCTTTTGAATAAAAATATTAGAAAATTGTATTAATAAATGGTTAATACAGTTCAAGCTGCGATTAAAATTGTGGATTTATTATGAATTAATCATTTATTCTTTTATTTCTGAAAGATGAATATTAAACGATTGAACAAAAGACATTCAATAAACTTCTGATAACTGCAATTATATTTCCATACTGGTATATTCAGTTAAGGAACAGAAAACAGTTCATACCAAAACGACATTTTTAAAACAAATATTTTTATATATTAGAGTACGACTATATTTATTATATTTATAAAAATATTAACAGAACTTCTGCATGAAGGGCAATAGGAATGAAGAGCAACAAAAATAAACACTCACCGGCAACCAAAACGAAAGCCAAATATAGATTTATTGTATCACGATTCTTCGTGAACCATTATTCATGACCATGACTTCGATACATTGATATTTTACAATATTCAAAACTGGCATCGAAGAATCGATTTTACCAAAATGTCTATTTTTGTTCGATACATTGAAAATCGACTCTGTCCTGTTGAACTCCCAACACAAAACTATGAAATTTAAACCAAAACAATCTATTTTTTATTTCTTAAAAATGTGATTTAGACACTCAAGTTGAAAATAAAAATAGTCCATTTTACCATTTGGTTGATGCATCAAATTATTTGACATTTCTTTTTAATATTTCTCTTTTTGACCTTCAAAAAGGTCACAGAAGAAAAAACACATTTATAACCAAAGGAAGATTTAGAGATAAAGCCAAGCCTTACTTCTTGGAGAAGAGTCCACTGCTGGAAAGACCTTCTGAAGATTATTATATAGACAGTCCAAAATAAAAACGCTACTCTCATACCAGGCTTTCCGTATAAACTCCGGCTCGTAAAATGAAATCCATGTACAGGAGCATGATAAACTTTCATTTCAGTTGCTCGGTAAACGTCGTATAAACTCGGAGATAGATTCGAATTCATTTCGGTTACGAGTATTTTTAGAGGATGTCATTTTTTACAGTTATTTTCATTTCGGAAAAAGGACCATGTGCGTATCCCGTAAGAAATCGGATTTTATTGGATGCATTTTTCAAGTAAAGCCAGCGTGACGTGAGGCATGAACCTCATCAAAATGGCAAAGTTTAGGAAGTAATTTGATACCTGTTGTTTATGTTCTTCGGGGATCATTTTATTATTTGCGTTTAGGAGTAAAAATATCGTTTAATATTCTGAAAAATGTGATAAAAAGATAATATTGAAATGATCAATGAATATTTTTGGATGAAAACAGTAAATAAAAATGCATTATTTATTTTTGATGCTTCTACTCTTTATTCTCATTTATGCTTGAAATAAACAAATGTTTTCATTGCCATGCATATTATATATATGTTTGGTACATATCTCTTCTAAGCAATTGAGCTCAATCTCAAGTTTTTATACATTATATTCAAAGGAATATTGTAAGCATTTTAAAGTGCAAAAATGAGTTAAACATATAAATAAAATTAAATAAAAATTAACAAAAATTTGTTCATTTTATAATTTTGACTGATTTACCATTATTTTTTAATTTTATCTTTTATTATCTATTTAGACAGTGCTTTTATTGGTCTTAAAGTAAGCATTTAACCATGCTTAAATATAAATTCAAATCGATATAGTCAATCGCTCAAATGAAGATAATTTTTTTAATATTATGGCATTTGTGAGAAAAATTTGAAATATTAATGCAGCGAATAGTGACAATTTATGGAAAAAATCAACTCTAGAAGGGTTTAAAAATATCTGATTCGTTCAAAATTCAATTGACATTTTAATTAAAAGCAAATAATAAAAGATAATAAAGAGTTAAAACGATAAAGTAGTTCATGAATATTTTAATATTTTATACGAAAGTGGAAGTAGTTTTTACGTTTAAAATAAAAAAAAATTTAATCCCTTAAAACGCTGGGTATATTCAACTAAAGCTAAATAAAGTATTTAAAATTTTAACAAATTTCATTCAATTTTTGATATTTTATCTAGTAATGCTTTAGCATTATGAGAGATTATAGATGTTATTGCGAGTCCCTGATACAGAAGATTAATTGAAGTTAAAGTACTCTGAAAACTTGACAAATCTATCGTTTTAATTTGATATTAAAAAGAAAATAATATTTCATTTCTTGTAATATTATCTACAAACTGAATTATAAATTACTGCAATTCTCCTTTAAAATGCTTCTATACTATAGTAAAAGAAATATTCTGTCTGTGAACTCGGTAACTCAAAAACTCTTTGAGCTTGACAGCCAAAATTTGGTATATGAGCATTGCACTATATACCGAAGAGCCATTACATTATGACCACCCTCCATCTATGAGAATGGGCTCGCCCAGGAGCAGAACCACTGAACGTGCTTGGTTGATATTGAAGTATATAAAACGGGTATGCAGTGTCTATCTAAACATAGTGCGATTAGCGACATAATGGGAAAAGCAACGGATTTATCAGACTTTGATAAAGGTCAAATCTTTATGACTCGGCGACTTGGAACATCAATATCAGAAACGGCGCTTTTAGTGAGCTGTTCACGTGCAGTTGTTGTGAGTACATATCAAAGGTGGTGCAGGGATGGTGAAACGGCAAGTCGTCGACCAAAAGTGTGTCGTCCACAGCGCATTGATTCCAGAGGAGAGAGGAGATTGCTACGCATTGTTCGCCGTGACCAAAGGGCTACAACAGCCGAAATCACCACCAGCTACAGCAGTGGTGACCCAGGCAGTGTTTCTCAACACACTGTGCAGCGTACATTGCGGCGTATGGACCAGCGCTGCCGGAGGCCGAAGCATGTTCCTGCACTAATGGAACGTCATCGCCAGATGCGTCTGCTATGGGCCAATAAAAATCGGAATCGGACACCAGAGTAATGGTAGAAGGTTGCATGGTCCGACGAATCACGTTTTCTGGTCCATCACCTCGACGGGCGTGTGAGAATACGCCGATTTCCAAATGAATCTCTTGCTCGCGGATGCACAGTTGGGCGGAGACAAGCCGGTGGTGGGGGCATTATGGTGTGGGCAATGTTTTCATGGAGCACATTAGGACCCATAATCCCCATAGAACAATCCTTGACGTCTGGAAGGTACGTGAACATGGTTGCAGACCAGGTTCACCCATTCATGGCAACAGTGTTTCCTGCGGGGGATGGCGTGTGCCAACAGGATAATACACCATGTCTAAAGGGTCGAATCGTCATGGATTGGTTCGAGGAACATTCCAGTGACTTTCAAGTCATGTCTTGGCCCCCAAACTCACCTGGCATTAATCCAATAGAGAATTTGTGGTCCTACTTGAAAAACCAAATTTGTGCTGCCACTCTACCCCCTCGCAATGTGAGGGAATGCAGGACCAGTTGGTGAGCGCTTGGTACCAGATACTTCAGACTACCTATCAGCACCTTGTGAAATCAATGCCACGGCGGGTGCGAGCAGTTTTGAGGGCTAAAGGTGATCCTACATGTTATTAGCAGGGTGGTCATAATGTAATGGCTCTTCGGTGTATTTGAGAATTTCTACAAAAGTTAATGAAAGTTTTTACAGAAAATCTGTCTGCCCATTTATCCTTATAAAGCGACTTCAATAACTGAAGGACGCAACGAATTAGATAAATAAAATTTGATACATATATTCAGCAACCATTAATGCAGATTTTTAAATTAATTTTGAATTAAATATCTAAAAGGAATAACCGTTTCTCCATCAGCATTTTCGCAAATATTTAGATGCAATAATTTAAAGTTGCAATGAGTTGATTGATGTAAGTGATTTTGTAACAATAAATGAACAAATATGTCAAATTTGGTTTTAAGTAGTAGTAAAAAAGACATCCAATATAGAAATTCGATTTTCTATACTTTTCTATTAACCGCCTGCCAAAAAGGATCACAAAAATTTACATTATACTCCGAAAATATATTCGATTGATACAAAATATCAATATTTTATTACTATTTTGCGCTTTGCCATGCAAGGTATATCTCGGCCTTACACATGGTCACACTTGAAGTATGGGCCGACACTTTTATGAACGAGTATACAAGAAAGTTTTGAGAAGACCCCTACTTGTGGATAGTTTTCAGACTGGAGATATCCAACTCTTAAACGGATTTGACGATAAACTTTGAAATGCATCTCGGACACAATACGGCTCTACCGTTTAAAAGTATGCTCGCTGTAATCGTGAAGAAGTTTAGATAAAAAATATTGCAAAACATTTAATCACTGTCATCTTATTGTGGTTCATGTGAATAATCCATCATTCCTAAAACAATATAGCTGCTGCTTCAAACGAAATATTTAATGAATTTCTTCACTAAAACTGAATCTCAATCAAACTCAAATGAATTTCCATTCTAGTAAATCAAGTATAACGTTTTAAATCCTCATCCACAAATTATTTATTCATTATTGACATAATGATATCTATTCGATTTTTTTTCTATGATATATAAAATAAATATTGAATTAAAAATCTAAGAATAAAAGATTATTCAAGCTACTTAATCATAAATTTGAATTCATTTGAAACATTGTAAAAACTAATTTGCCTTAGCAAAAAGTTTTCTAAATTATTGAAAGGTATAGAAATTCAGAAATTCTTTAAACCATACTCTAAAGTCTGTCAATATGTGCTAATCACGTGCTTATTAAAGGGATCCCATATTAAAGTTTATTGGGTTTTTTTCCATAACATGTATACTTTTTTGAATTCATTCCTTTCTTTCTTTTCGATTTGAAAATATAATATCGTCTTTCACAATTTTGTCAATGTATGTATTCAAGAATGGTTAGGTACAGAAGTTTAGGAATATTTAATTTAGGAAAAGCTAAATGATGTATCAATGCGCTTAGTTAAATAGTTCAGAATATCATGTCTTCAAGTTATTTCAAAAAATGTTTAATTTTCAGCGACGGAATTCTATGTATTACATTCCTATATTTCAAATCAAATGAATAGTTACACTGGGTTCTTTCTGTTGATCAGATTAAAAAAAGTATTTAGTTAGTATTCTATAATTATTAAAAATTAAATTTTTCAGAAAAACGTTTCGAATTTTTTATGGGTATGGAAAAAAAATATTCTATGCTAACGTTTCTGTTTGTATGAAAACTTTCTTTCAGAAATATTCTCTTCAAATATTTGCTCAGACTAAAAGGTCTCTAAATTGTGCAAATATTTTTGGAGAATTATAAGTTATATACTTCTTACTCCCATAAGGTTTGTAATATAAGCACATGAAATATTAAAAAAATGCACTAATGCGTCATATACGAATACATATGATGTTTATTTTATATATCCTCCTTATTAAATGACAACTGAGTTAGAGAATTATATTACTTTTGAGAAAAAGTTATCAAGGAAATGAAATAAAAATAATTTGAAGGTAAAATGAAGTTATTCCCATTTCAATATTTGCTATTTTAACTTTAAAAAAGTCATATAAGATAAAATCTGAGATTGAGTTGAGCCTTGCAGCATTTTGTAAATAAATTATAGGAAGTGATATTAGAAATTATGTAAAATTCGACATAAAGTTAATAACGCAGTAAAACCAATTTTTTGATATTGAAGTATTTAAACTATTCATACAGACTTTTGCATTATTTGTTGAGAAAATTTTTTGAATGCAAATAAAACTAAATAATTTATGATAACTCTTCCCTAATATATAATTTTATGAAGATCACCCCCAAGTTTTATATTATCAACTTATTTTATTCCGAACATGCATAAGATAAATTATTTGATATTGAATCAAGGATTTGGTAGGAATTTCTTTATAGAACACGGATAGGGCCAACACGTCTTTTAAATATAAAAACCAATCAGATTTCTAAGCATCGATTAACAACTCTACCTTTGTCGATAAATTTGTGGATTAACAATTACAAAATTGACTCTACCTTTACTAGACGATTAGTTCATTTTGAGCATGACTTTGCAGTTTCAGAATTGACTCTACCTTTGCTAGGCTATTACTTGGATATGAACGTGGCAACTGCAGATTTGGCTCTGAGTTTTCTATGCTTTCAAGTGGATACGAACTGATTTAGTAACGTGCTTCTTTTAGCAACTATATTGAATAGAATTGCGGAAAATCGTGTCATATTGAGATGCAATTCGCATGCACTCGATATTTGTCCAGTATTTCCTACCACTTTTTATCTGTGAACAATTCAGACTCCGAGATGTCCCCCCTCCCTGCTCGTTTCCCTTCCTAATGTGGCCTAATTTTGGGTAAAGATGAAGTAGATTTTTAAAGTAGAAATTTTGATCCGTCCTGAGAATCTATTAAGTAGGTGGAATTAATCTTTTTTTAAAAATTTATAACAGTAGTGAAGGTCACTAAAAGTCAAGCAGTGAGATCAAAGAGTTAGAAGATATAAGTTGTGTGGTTTACATTAATTTACTTAAATTCTAATTTTATTTTTATAAGATACATAGTGCACACAATAATGTAGAAAATATAACAAATGTAGAGAAAAAACTCTTGCTTTGACCGAATAATGCATGTATTTATAGTAAATTGACATACATTATACTCTTCAAATTTCTCTTTCTTTATTTTTCTTAATTTTTCTTTCTTTTACTTTACACTTTTTTATTGTTCGCTTCAGGAACCTGAGGCTAATACTTTTGGAAGATTTTATTCTTCAAAGGGATGATCGGTAGTAAATAAAGTAAGGTCAGTTTCAGATTTTAAAATTTTTTTTAAATATTACTTGATTTTTTTTCTTACCTCACTAGTCGAGCCTTTTCAGTTATTTCCTTCCATTTGTTATTTTGAATTTTATTATTTTATTTTAATTCGAAATTTGTGTACTTATTGTTCATATGAGGAATTAAATTGTGTTGGTTGTATGCGATTGATACGCAAATTAATTCCGCTTATAACTAAAGTTTTCTGATTTGTTACATGAAAATTAATCATCTTATTCTCTACCTTTACTCTTACTTCTGTTTCGGAGAAATAACGCCTCCTGCCACATACACAAGAGTTTTTAGGTACAGAGAATTATTTGAGAAAAAGACAATAATTCAAATACAAAAAATTATATTTTCAATAAAAACTTTAGAATCGCAGACAAAATCAGAGTGCAGCATTTACATTTAAGGATTGCAAAATTATATATGATGTTACTTTCTGAGATATTAATCGTTTTGTATTAAATAACCCTAGTCTCTTATATAAGAATTACTATTTCAAAAAATTCTCAACTCAGGAATTCATATTAAATGCAGCTTCTTAAGAATATTACAATTTTTAATCATTTTTCTAGAAATATGGAATTTGGTTTTATTATTTTTTTATATTTAAACTCATGTTTTTCACAAAATAATTGGAATAATCTTTTGTTTCCGAGAAAAGTTCAATACTTTTGTTAGTCTGAAATTTTATGCAAAGAATGCAGAGATATTTTTCAGCAATTGTGGAATTTTCTGTAATATTCAGGTAATCTATGGATGTGCAATTTTAATGAAAATAGCGATGAAATGGTTTTATATATTTCCCAATTATATTTACATAAACTTTCTCACCTAAACCTATCGAATCTTTTCTTTCTTTTAGAAATTCAGAAGTAAAGAGAGTTCAGAAGGAACTTATTTGTTTAAAGATGACAAAAGTGTCCGATTCTGACACGACCTTTCTTGGATGAGATGAATACTAGGGATGGATATGTGTATTTAAATCTTGTGCAACATTACTATATATATATTTAATTGTTAATATTTTTTCTTATTTGGATTAAATTGACGGCTTTGTAATAATAACACAAATGAATTTATAATTTTGTCTTAGAATCTGTGATAAAAATAAGACTGTAGATGTATTTGAATATTGTCCACCATCTTTGTGAATTTTTTCTTTATTACATAAACTAGGTTTCAGATTTATATATATATATATATATATATATATATATATATTCTGATTTATACAAGTGAAGATATATAAGTTTTAGATTTATATAAATGATATCCTTTTCAATTAAAAAATTAACCTTAATGCGTCTAATGTTAATTGCCATTTCAATTTGCAGTAGTATTTTACTGTGATTATGGGGATTTTATTAAAGAGAGTGATTCCTTTTAAGAAACTAAAGACCTGAAAGTGTACCCTCTCTAAAATAAAAAAGAAATCACATAAAATACCCGAGAAAAAATTACAGACTTAAAACTTTGTCACTCACCTCAGCAGAGTTGCTTCGTATGCAAATACAATAACTGTTTTCTGCAACTTCTTATCCGAAGAATCCTATAAAGAAGAAAAATAGTATTTTAATTGCAGATAATCAGATAGTTGATCCGCATTTAAAATGCAAAATATAAACCTAATTTTTACAAAGTAGAAGACAATGGCAGATTATGCACAGTTTCCTTTTGCAATCTACTGTGCATCTTGGTTGAAGAATAATAAATTTGATGCCACGGACCAGAAGGAAATAATTTTAAAATAAACATTAGATGACAGGGACAATTTTGTTAAGTTAATGATACGTGATTGAAATGCCATTGAAATGTCTGAATATAGTTATTGGCAATTGAGAAAAAATTGAAAATAAGACAATCGCTTTACAAGCAATGCCATTTATCTCAACTTTGAAAATTTTACAAGAAAACGAAAACATTTTACAACTAGTAATAAATCGAGAAGATTTTTCTGCTACCGATACAACTACTTCGTAAGATTTCATTTTAATACCTAAAATGAAATAAAGTCTGCAATATTCATTACTGATTACTAAGATTTTTTTTCTTCTTGTAAAATATATCAAATTTTTGTGAAATGAAATCTCTAAAAATGATGACTGTTTTAACAATTCCAAGAATAAGTAACACATCATCACCAACAATTTTTTGTACCTTGCTAATTATTAATATTTTCAAGAAAATATGAGATCCTTATAGTACTAAAAAGCAAAATCATTAAGATTATAACGAAAGGGAGATGAAAACATAGAGGTTTATAATGAAGAAATTTATAAAAATATTTTTGAATAAACATAAAATCCAATTATATTTGCATGTGTATTAATATGCTTTTGATACTGATTCTGAAATGAAAAGAAAATTGAAACTATGCATACAGATATTCAAAAAACAATTGCAATTAGATCTTTTTATTAAATTTTATTACAAAAATTTTAAAAAAATTACATTATAATGTTCAAGTAAAATGATTTGTCACTTCAAAATATGTTTTCAATTCTATCTTTTAATCTTGATACCAGTCAGTTTTCTTTTATTTCTCAACGGATAAAAGAAAAGAATTGAAATTATCTTGAGTCTTACAGACAATCAAAATAGTACAAAAATAGATGGATTCACTCTAAGGACATATTTCTATTCCAAATAGTAATAATTTGTTTATTTTCGAAAATTTATCTAGTATGAAATTACAAATCTATTCAAATAGAAATTAATAAGAATTATTTTTATTTTAACCAGACAAGAATTATCGTATAATAATATTCAAAACTGTAGATGTGGAAAATTAAAATTAGATGTAAACCCCCCATTCCCCCAGAAGAACAGAAATAAGTATGAATAAATTAGCTGTTATAAATTTTTCTGATTTGTTGAACATGCTTTAACAACTTCCTTTCTTTGAATAATAATCAACCATGTAATTACATTACCATGTAGAGCATGATTTTTCTATGTTCGGAATTTCTGTACTGACCATTATATAAATTATTTTCTTATGTAATACCATTTAATTCAAACTTTTTTGCTATGCACCTTTTTTATATTGCTAAGAGTAATTATATCTTGCCAATTTCATCTTTTTTTTAAAAATTATTTATTTATTTCTATTCATATTTAACCAGAACATTAAAAGAAGTTAGTATATTTCTGCAAACTTCTGTTCATATTATTCATCTTATTGCAAACTGCTATATAATATTATTTATCTTGCGTTTTATTGCAACTGTTGTACAATACTATTTATCTTGTGTCTGAATTCAAAATGTTGTGCAATATTATTGATCTTACGTCTTGATATGATATTCAATAAACTTTCATAAATTTCGGAATTAAAATCTATCTAGAATAAAATAAGACAAAATACGAATAAATTTTTGTTTCTTGCAACAAAAATTCGGGAAAACCAACATCGAAATCTTTTCAGTTTTTTAAGGGCTCTTAGTGTTTCCCATATTTGATTTAATTTAGTTTATCTTTTTATTACATTTCCATAATTCTTTTTTTACATTCTCAAAGATGAGTATTTTAAGAGTTCATCCATATCTTCCATTTTAGCTATAATTATGGCGACCTTATGGTATGACCCTATATGGCTTTTGAGCCAATAAACACTAGCGAACCAAACCAACCTGCAACATTTATAACTTCACTGAAGACTGAAGATTTAGTTGAAAAAAAGATGCATACATCCCATGAATCCTGACCAGTTTCAGCAACTTTTTCAAAATAAAACAAATATAATTTCTTACGTCGTAAATTTCATCTTCTGAAATGCTTATTTTCCTCGGAATGGAGTCGTCTACAGAGAAAACTGCTTTCACAGACGAAAGGGAAGATAGCTGGAGATAAATATGGTCTGGCGAAATTTACACAGTAAACGAAAACTTTACAGCACATAAATCGCTTCATACAGAAAATAATTTTTCTTTCGACATAGATCGCTTTTTTTCCCTCCACCAGTTTTCATTTTTATCGACATTTTACTGCACCTCATTGAAACGTACGGGCTTTTACGGTTCTCAGACAGTCATTCAGTCTATTCAGGAAACATTCGTGTCATTTGCAGTGTCTGAGTCGGCGTCTAGTAGATTAATTCCTGTCATTTCCTTCACATTTGCTATCGAATTTTAAATTCAAGGATTCTTTTCATGGACAGAGAAAATCTGTGATGTATTTGTGGCGCCGTACTAAAGCATACTTTGATATATTATTCTGGAGGAAGAAATCTCCACATGGAATTACCTATTTGGGTTGGGTTAAACCTATTATTTTAAAGGTCGGGGTAGACCACGGTGGCCTGGTGATAAGGTCTCGGCTTCGGAATCGGAGGGCTTCAGGTTCGATTCCATCAAAGAACCGTCGTGTGAGGGGGTCTCTTGCACGTTAAATCTGTCAGGCCAAACGTCTATATATACGCTCCAATGATAGTGACCAGGAAAATTGAGCGTATATATACGCTAATGATGCAAATGTGTAAATTGATTTTTCAATATATGATGGTTAAATCATGCAATGATCCGTCATCAGTTGATTTTATTTACAATAAAACGTCCAGTGCTCAATTAAGATTACGAAAGACAATGATGGCATCTTTTTTCATAACATATTACTAGGCCAGTGAAAATGAACTTTCCCTGTTATATTCAAGTGGACGAATAACTGAAATAATTTTTAATTCGATTAATGTTGACTTTTAAACTCAATTATCAGAAATTTTTTCCAATCTAAATGACAATGAACTATTAATGGAACATTCGGGAAGATATATGCATATATGAAATGATCTCTCAATTTATATCTAATTTTCACTTTCTATCTTTTTAAATCTTAAATAAGCTCATGCTAATTTATTCTAAAATTTTATCTTAATACCTTGTCCTAATCCCACATTTTAATTAATTATTATAATCAGTGCCCTAAGAAATTGCTGACACTTTAAACATTCACGATCTGAGCGAAGAGATAAAACTCCTTAGCGCCTATGGCATAACTTGAAAGATATCTAAGATTCCGTTTTTTAAATTGGCTCGTTTCAAAGAAATCCCTGTCAGAATCTCTTAATAAAAAATGGCAAGGGAAAAACTTCCATCACTTAGCTCTTGTGACGCATTTTAAGCAGACGTGTACCATCAATCCTCCCAGTATATGAATAATGTCTTCCCGTGAAAAAATAAATTTAAGTTACATTCCAATTTTGTCTTTTTTCGGGCCTCCGTATTAAAAAAAATTATATATAATTAATTAATTTTCATGTATTTTTCTATTTTTATTTTCAATTCTTTTTTCTATTGCACTCAAAGCTAACAGTAGATTAATAGTCAAAGGATTTCTATTATGGAGATATTTTAAATGGAAACTTTATGAAAAATATTCTTAAAATTATTTTTTAAAGTTGTAGTTGTTTTTTTTGAAAATTGTTATAGAAAAATTCTAAAGCTACTCTTCCCATAATTCTAATGAAATTATTTTTTATTATTATTTATAAACTCTAACTCTGCAGATAATCGATGAATTTTGCTTTAAAAGCTATATAAATTTTAAATACATGACTCGAAATCCATAATATTATGATTGGTTGTCTGCATCAAAGATATTTGCTCTCTAGTTTCATTTTTTACCTAACATTTCTCTTAGAAGCTCCAAACAAATATTTTTGAATTTAATATGAAACATTATAAAGTGCAGAAATTTAATTATAAATATTTTTAGTTATTATTAATCCTTATTTTTGATGAAATTATCTATGTTTGTTCGAAGAAAATTAATAAAAAGGCGTAACATAACATCAAAAGTAATAGAAGAAAAGGAAAGGAATTTTATTTCCTCTAATTATTTTTCAAAACTTTAAGATAGTGAAAATTGAAAAAAGTGTAAGTAAATTTTACGCATTGAAGTTATTTTTGAATGTAAGATTATTAAAGAAAAATAAAAAATTTGAGCATTATAATTTATCTTTATTTTTTATTTCTATATATACTGAGATACTTAATAATTAAAAGAGAATTTTCGCACAAAAATTAATTAGAAAATACAAAATAAATCCAATATTTTGAATGAAATATTTTATAGTTTTAAATTCTTGCAGGGTTCTTCTTGGATCCAAACTATTTTATTCATATTTGTATACCTCAGCTATAACATTCAACGATTTATAAGAATCTAATAATTTAAACATCGAAATTTCGCAAAACACAAACTATTTTATCTTTGCATTATGATTAGTTCCCACTTTTACTCATTAATTTAGGTTCGGATATAATTTTGTTGTCAAAATGGCCCATTGTTAATCCCCTTTTCACATGACTTCGACTATAATTACATTGTTTAGTTCACCGTTTTCTGAACACGCAATATGGAGCTTTGCTGTTACAGGTTTAATGAAGGTTAATGATAGGTAAGAAAATTACGCTATGGTAGCCGCACGGAAGAATCAAATACTTATCTTGTAGATATTTGTTTTGTATATAAGTAATAAAAACGTCAGTCAGTGGTTGAAAATCATTCAAAAGATTGATTATTTTTTTATGATAAGATTAGCGTCAAAACATGAGTAAATGATGTCTAGTTTTTGTATGTTTCTCTATCATCATATTTGCATTCAAAATTAAAATAACAGTAATAATATTTGTCTTTTTACTATATTGTACTATTTTTACTGTAAGTACTAATGCCCTGGTCATGCATATTCTATCGCTTCTCTTATTGTTATGCGAACAAGTATCAATTTTATAATACGAGAGCCAGTATTCGCCTTATTGCGTCAAATATATAATACAAATTAAAAGGTAAAAGTTGCCTGCGCCCAGGCATAGGGAGAGTGATTCTTCCCCCTGATCCAGGTCCCGGGTGTCCCGGGCTCCAGTCCCGGTTCAGGCATGGTTGTTCTTTTTTGTTCTATTTGTGGGGCGTGTGTATGTCCCTCCTGTAAAAAAGGGTTGTGAAAGCGAATGCGAGTATAATCTTCATATGAGCTAGAAGTTAGACTTCTACCCTTTGCTTGCTCAGGTGCCTTTACCCTCAGAAGGTACTGCAGCCCCCATTTCATCATCATCATTAAAAGGTAAAAGTTGAATGCAGAGAAAATGTGACAGTTAAAATAATAAGTAACAATATGGAAATTCCATGACGATGAAGTAGGCAGTAACAAAATTGATACAATTAAAAATGTATTGTTGGGCAAAAGGGAGGTACGAATTCCCTTTTATATATTTATTCTTTCACTACAATAACGACAGGATTGAGCCCAGTTTTACTGAATTTTTATATTTAAATGTGCTATTAAGTTAAATTAATAAATTTATTCTGAATTAATTAAAAAAGTTTCAAAAAAGTTAAGTATTTAAAACATATCTTTTAGATACTTTAAATTGTAACTAATGTTTCAAATAGGATGCTATATCAAAGTTGCAGGTTCCAAGTAAGTTCCCTGATAAATATATATAACGTGACAATTAAAATTATACTAGGTAGTTAAAATATCTTGGGAGATATATCGCACGCTAATAATTCAAAATTTGAGAAAAAAAATAAAAAGTATTTTTCAAGCTTTTAATATCCTGATGAAACCTAGAATACACTTGGAGAAAGTATGTAATATGATTCAGACAAAAAATTAAGAGTTTAATATCGTTATCTTTAAAGCCTCGTTTCGAAGCAATATGAAAGCTATTTTAGAGTCAACTTTAAGCTTTTGAAAAGAAATCTAGGTTGTTCGAAATAGTCCACTTATAAAAACTTCTATATCTCGTCAGTGGAAGTTTGATCGTGAAGGAAAAGATGAAGTCTTGAGATGAGGATTACATTTCAACCAGTATTTATTGTGCAAATTTTTACTTCAGAACCAGAGAATGTTCGATTTTAATGCATTTGATGTGTACAAATGTAGCCAAAATCAAGAGACTCAGTCAGTAGGTCTGTCTCGTCATCTGACTGTTATTTGAATTTATGAGCTGAGTCTGAATTTAAGTAATGGGTAGTTCATGAGGATAACTTCATTAGAGCTGAACTAAATTAGTCATTGTTTGAAGACTGAATGATTATGTGGAATAATTTCCAGAAAATGGCTGAAGATAATTGCTGGACAGTATATTTTGTGGAGAAATCTTTATTTTATTAAAGGAAAATCAATGAAGAAATGCAGATGTGACGGAAATTTTAATTTGATTCTGCCTGAAAACCTTTTGAAAAATTCGGCTTATAAAACATTTACACCGCAGACAGTTACAAAGACTTTTATATAACCAAAATTACCAAGTTAAAAATTAACAAATATATTTAAAGAATACTCACAAGGCTACTTTTAGATAGAAATAATTTTAGGTAACGAAATTCTTCTTCCACCAAAAACTAAGATGTTGACACAAGATGAATTTTCTTCCTACAAACATTTCTCTACTCATAAAGCTGATTTTTTTTTCTTTTCTGTTTCATCACTCGGGGTTTATATTTCGGCTTCCATCTCTAAGACGTTAAGAATAGAAGCTTTTCTAGTAAGTCAAAACCGTGACTGCGTCGCCGAGATTTGATCTGAGTTTGAGAAAACTAAAAGAGGATCCAAATATTGTCTCCGACTGGGGTGCTTTGTTGTGTTCTTTTTGTTTTGCCTTGCTCTGGGAAGGACGGTATCGAATTCGCCTCCATCACCTTTTATGACAATATAGGCCCTTTTCTTTTGGAATGGAAGTCGTGAATGAAGTAAGAGAGTTGTTTTGTTCGAAAATGTATCGAAAGGACAGATTTATTTTGGCTTATCTTTTTCAAGGTAAAAAAAATCCGTAGGTAGGAGGCTTGTATGAATGTAGGAGTGTGTTTTAAAGGTGAAATAATTTATAAACTATTATAGGTGCCTGAAAAACATTAAATTATTTTTATAACTTTGCTTTAAACTTTATTGTAAATGTAAAAAAGTTAATTATTAATCGTTCCAATTTAAGTTCCATCACGTTTGGAAGTTTTGTGGACAAGAACAAATGTTTCAAGTGACATTTAAATGTTTAAGCTAACGTAAAAATATTTAGTTTTAGTAACAATATTTTAATTTGCTAACTGTAAACGTATTCATTAATTTTAAATTAAATTTGATTCCATATAGAATTTGAGAATCAAGTCCAGAAAAAATAAATTATAACGTTTCGTAATGACTTATAATTAAGATAATTAAAGTTATTTTAAGATATACTTTTAAAACAGACATTTACAAATTTCAGAATAGCACAGCTTCCGAAAAAGTGAAAATATTTTAATCATTATAAATTTTGATCTCATCACTTTGATGAAATTTTGATTCCTTCATGTTTTATCTTCATAATTTGTATCAGATCTGCCTGATTCCGAAAAAGGAATTTTTGGAATTATTAATGTCTGTATATGAATTTGTTCAAAATCACAATAAGCTAGATCAATGACATCTAAATGGTATTTAGAGCCAAAACGATTTATATCAAATTCTGGCTTTCAAAAGAAACGTCTCTCTCTGTCTTTGTAAGTGTAAACATGATGACTTTAAATATGCAAAAAATTAAACGGCTAAAATCTGACAAATGATCTTATCATAATCAATCAAAATGGAACTAAATTCTTTAAAGGATTTTCTGTCTTTCTGCATGTATGAACCCTATAATTCAGTAAGAGAGAATCATCTTCCAGGAATTACATCTCATACACTTTAAATAAAGTCTTTCTTATTCCACTCCTTTAGAGTTAAAATTATTGACCTTTGACAAAGACGTGAAGCCTTTCCGAAATTAACAAGCGTACTCTAAATAAGGT
This sequence comes from Argiope trifasciata, assembly GCA_026543055.1. Taxonomy (NCBI): domain Eukaryota; kingdom Metazoa; phylum Arthropoda; class Arachnida; order Araneae; family Araneidae; genus Argiope; species Argiope trifasciata. The sequence continues at coordinate 2,645,312 of JAPMOQ010052775.1, read as the reverse complement.
GTCACCCACTTTCCCTTGCATAAAATTATGAACCTTTGTTCAGGCCGTGATTTTAATGTATGGTGTTGGCGAACAATAGTTACAGAATCTACCTAATATTCTTTGATGTCAGTGACTGGCATGAGGATAATAAATACTCAAAAAATGAATACGTATTTGATGCTTTTCTCAAATAATTGTTTCAGCGTATTATTACTATATGCCATTGGTAAGCTGTTGTTGATAAAGTGCATATTATAATGAGATCTATAGCGTTATTTTTACACGAGATATAAAATGCCGTACTCAATATAAAGTATCAGAACTTCGAATGCCTATCTAGGACACTTTATTTTCTGAATGAAAGGATACAAAATTTAACACAGAACTACAATTATAATTACAAATTATACCAAATATAATCTATTTAAGTGATTACATTTTTGAGTTATTGCATTTATATTCACCAGAAAGTATAAATCGACAGATAATTGTTGCTTTTTCTTATGGCACTTATGAATTTAAGCCCATACAGTTTTTTCCTTGGGGCACTTATTAATTTAAGCCCAGAGACCGTCTCTTGGTTTCAGTAGTACCATCTAGGGCCAAGAGTACGTCTTAGATTTCGTCATGTGTCGCATTCGTTTGCCCAACTCCTTTTTACAGGGGGCACATTTACATACTTCACAGATGGCACACAGATGAAGAACAACCATGACTGAACCTGGATTCGAACCCGGGCCTCTCAAATCACAGGGAAGGCATGCTAAACCTATGCCAGGACGCCGGCTAGTTAGGAATTAAACTTGTTGACATATCTCAACAAGTATCGATCAACGTCGATTTATACGCTCAGAATATTCTATTCATTTTAGAAGCTAAAAGTATGGAACAAATTTCATCTACTTAGTTCAGACTGTGTTCATAATCGCGTCACTGATATATTCGCGCCTCCAGATTTCTTCTGAAATTATTTCTTCCAAATTTTGGTAGAAATTTGCAAATATGAAATTAAATCCATGTACCAAATTTTATTTTCTCTAGCTTAAAGCATTTTTAAGTTATCATGTTCGGAAAGAAGCAGACAAAATTCCAAAAATGAGTTTTTCGGACTCAAGGAGAGGGGGGGGGGATCTGAAATGTAGAAAATCCAAAAAATTTCGAGTTCCATTTTTTTGATGAATGCAAATTTTTGTATATTTCCTATAAAGTGTGACTATTCAGAAAAGTGAAATCTGGCCCTGTTCATTAATTATTAAAAAAATTATAAAATATAAAATTATAAAATTTTATTCTCTGTGTGAAATTTTTAACCCACTTAATGAAAGAGGAAAGGTATTATTAAAGAATAAATATTCCCTTAACTTCACTTTAGACCCAGAAGCTAGACACAGAAATACCAAATTTTTTGAAGTGTATGAGAAGTTTAATTTATAAGAAGTTTAATTTTTAACTATATTTACACTAGGTCTTTTAGGAGTGGATTTCATTGTTTTTAACCCCAGTAAGATGACAAGAGTGATATGCGAGCTGATATTCAGTTGTCCAAGCTTCTACACCCCACCAACTAAAGGAGGTGCGTGTTATACTTGTAAACACAGCGGATATTAATTGGGTCCCGAACCTGCAGCACTTTGGTCTCGATGGTCCTTATCATTACGCCACTGCGCAACTGAACTATTTGAGAAAGCTGAATGAATACTCAGGATGCTTTATATTATGCTATATTTCGTGAATCTTGAATCATATTTTAATCATTTATGATAAAATGTATAAATATCTAATCTGAAAATAATGTTTTTTTTAATGAATAAAAGACATTTTCCTCTGAATTTGCACCAATGACGAGAATAACTGACTCACAAATGTAAAGACCTTACTTTACAACGAGAATGTACCATCCATAAAAACGTTCTCTCAAATCATTGTAAATAGCACTTTATTAATGTGAATTATTTTCGCTCGTACTGATGAAAAAACATCCCTTTTCAAAAGACCATTCTTTTGAAAGAAAAATTTATTTTTGGAATATATTTTTTACTTTTCATAAGATTTAAAAAATAAAATCTATTCCATTGAATACATCGATTCTTTTAGACTGTCTATTAAAAGTTTCATAGGTATTCAACTATTTCCTTTCAAATCAAATATTCAACATGCGTGTATAAAAATATCAAATAATTGCAATGAGAGTTTTGATTAAATTAAATTTTATTTATTTATTTATTATTACTACATCAATCCTATTTTCCCAGACAGCATAGTCATTTCTTCAACGTTTGTTAAATAAAAGTTTCTATATGAAGAAATCAGTTCAATTAAGCATGCAACAACTTAACTATTTAATCACATGTAAATGTTTTTAAACTTGAATTCCTTTTTTAGTCGAAAAGAGAGTGCTTCATATAGAGACAGTGTTTATCTTTGAAGTGAATTTATAATAGCGCTATGCATTTAAAAGCAAATGATCTTTTATAGTAAGCAAATAATAATGCAGTTATATACTGAAAAATTGCATTGTTCTAATGAAAGGAGACAAAACATCCCATTATTTTTATCAATTACTGATTCATGGAAGTCTGTGAAGCAATAATTTGAATAACGAGATACATGAAGGCAGTAGTCTACAAATTGATAATAATATAGACTATATCTGTTTTGAAATATTCTATGAAAAAAAATGAGCATTGCCTACAAAAATGAAACAAATAGTTAAGATGAATTTGAAAGATAAAAATAAATATAAATGAATACATATTTGGGATTTTGTAATACATCCAGTATTCTAATTGTTAATTAAATGTACCTAATATTTAATGAACTGTAAGTCATTAATATATTTATCTCTAGTAAAAATAATGGAAAATATGTGTGTATTTTGATGCACCATATACCAGTCAGTTTGACTTAGAAATATCAGTTTTGTGAATCATATATACTTTGAAGGATGAAAAGGTGCCTTTTCAATCGAATTTTTAAATTTCTAATTTAATTAAAATTGAGAAGTTTTGGTGTTTTTTACGATATTTTCTGAAAGAAATTTTTATATCGTTTTAAAACTAGAAAAAATTAGGTTTTTTAATAACAAAAGTTTTTTTTTCTTCTGCATAATATTTCCACTTTTAAACAACTTTTTTAAATAAATATTTTAGTGCAATACATCTCAATAGTGACATGCAACTAACTTCATTGTTGCTACTAACGTTTGATTCTGCCTTATTTAATAATTTTTTGATGTTCAAGATATTATGCGATACTTCGAGTTAGCCAGATGCCACCCCGGAAATTTGATGGGACCGCCGAAGAGCAACCCTATCTAGTACTGAGGGACAAATGACACTTGAGGACACTGGAACCTTGCAAGCAACAATATAGAGAAAACGCATATTGGTACAGAAAAAAAACTGAAAATTGATGACCAAGATATGATTAGGCTTATTGCATCGTATTGAATAAGTTTCAATAGTAGACATGCTTTTAATAAAGTGTTTGAAACTTTGTTATACTTACAATTAAGATGCTTCTATGTTTCCTGAAATATCTTCTTTAAAAACTATCTATATAATGAAGCTCAATGTGTGTGTGTGTGCGTGTGTTGGCGCCATAGAGCTGGGATACTGATAGAGGGAGTGCAACCCTACTTTCGTGTAGGACAAGTTAAAATCACGTGATTTTGGGACAGAATTTGTGTTAGCTGTAACCACATTCTCCGTTCCCCGTTATATTTCAATGGCAGATTTTCCCCCGCTTTTAACTGTTGGAAGTTAAAACTTATTTAAGCCATGGTTACCTATTGCTGTGCAATTGGATGCAAAGAAAAAGCTTCTAAGGATAGTCCTTTATCATTTCATAGGTATTTACAGTCAACATATTCTGTTTATATCCATTTTAAGTCCATTTAAAATTTCCTAACATCGATCACTCAGTGATTTTGGTGTTATAACTCAATAATATTTCATAGTTTGGCTTAGTTATTGTATTGAATTTATTTAACATGTTACTAAGCTTCGTTTAAACTGATGTAACTGCGTTATATTTTATTACTTGCTTTATTTTTATCTCGAATGTGTTGCAAACGCTTGGCTACAAGCTTGGCGGGATTTTTTCTCGTCAATACAAGTGTTTAATTAAACATTATTGACCGATTAGTAATTATGTGTTTATTTTAATGCAAATAAAGTTCCTTAAAATTTCTAATATGTTGTTTCTTTTTAACCACAATTATTGTATTATATCGTGAACAATATTAAATCCAATCTAAATTTTTCAAAACAATTTTTTATGGCATATTTACCTTATAGAACTATTTTCCTTAATAATGCTTTATTAATGAAAGCGTACAATAAAATCTCAATATTTAATTACAAATATAAATTAATAATTAAAATATTTGTAATTTTTACCATTTTTTTCTTGTTTTGGTTATTTTAATAAGCACTAGTTTAACTGTTAATATTCATTTTGTAAAAAATGTTCAATATTTATAATTTATATTGCAAATATGAATAAAAACATTTTTTAAACAATTTAAAAAAAAAAGACTTTTGTCACTTTAATAATCTGTTTTTAAAAAGCTGTTTTTTTAACTGTTTGAGAGAATGATAGAAAGCATTTGAGCATCTAATGTAAAATCTTGAAATGTTTTTAGGCAAAGAAAAGAAATAAAATGTTTATTTAAAGAAGAAAAATAATCACTTTTAATTATTGCACAAAAACAAAGTAAAAAATCTAAATATAATTTAACTCGAATACTTGTGTAAAATATTATATAATATAAACTGTTTAGGAAATGAAATAGGATTTATTTTTATAGGATTTCCGGTTGGTTTAACCGGAAATGAAAACCGACTGGACTCATTGCCGGGAAGCAAAATGTTGCGCTGCAGTTTTTGAGTATGCCAACATTTGCGATATGGCGCCAAAAAGGTGTTCTTACTCCCAGATTTTTCTAAAGTCACATGACTCATGTTGGGTACACTTTTTGAGACAGGAAATAAGCTACTAGCTTCCTCCATTTATATATCAGCTCTATGGTTGGCGCTCTACAGGCTAGACCGTTGGACCTACAGCTACCAAATTTGGTACATGTATACCTTGGAGGTCGGGAATGTGCACCTCGGAGCCCTTTTTTCGAATTTTTGATTAGAATTTGAATTAATTAAAATTTAAGTGAAATTTCGACGTTTTTCCGCTATAACTTCCGAAAATATTATAGCACAAACATTATTTTTATATCAATTTAAAGATAAAAAAATTAGCACTCTAACGGTATCAGTTTTTTAATTTATAACGTACGCGTCTATTTTTAATGCATTTTTAAAGAAATATTTTAACCATGTTTTTATCACGTGACTGGATAAAATAAAAGAATGCCGGAAGTTCGAATAAAAACCCATCATCGCCAAATAAATCTAAAGAAATGCTACTTTTAACACGTGACTGGATAAAATAAAAGAAAGATAAAATGTGATATTTTCTAAAAAAATAAATGCAAAGCAAAGGTTTCTATGATCGTTTGCAATATCTAAATAATTAATTCAATAAATCTTCTTTACGGTAAACCTGATCGAATTTAGACAGGATATGCATTGGAATCCCGACTTAATGGCATATTTCTATTATCGTTTGCAATATCTAGATAATTAATTCAATAATTTTTTTTTCATTATAAAATGTGATAGTTTCTAAAAGAATAAATGCAAAGCTAAGGTTTCTATAAAATCTGCAAGAGCACGTCAAAGGGAAAAAATTAGGTTTTATCACCGTGTTGCCATCATTTTGACGGAAGTTCAAATTTAAAAAAAATAAAAAAAAACTATCATCGCAAAATAAATCTGAAGAAATGCAACTTTTAGCACGTGACTGGATAAAATCAAATAAATATAAAATGTGATATTTTCTTTAAAAAATGCAAGGCAAAGGATTCTATGATCGTTTGCAATATTTAAATCATTAATTGAATAAATTATCTTTATTTATACAGGATTGAATTTATACAGGATATGCATTCAAATTCCTTTCCAATGGCCAATTTGTAAAATATTATTAATAGGCATACATATTGTTTAGTACTATTAATTTGATCTAAATGAAGTAAATAATTACATTTTATGTAGTTTGAGTCAAACAATGCATTTATGAATAATGAGTTTTAGATTTCTTCATACTTTGCTCTGTGAGCCATATTTTACAAAATATTTTTATTAATATTTTAAAAAGTTGCTACTTCAATCAGTCTTCTAAATCAATTATTAAAACTGACTGACTTATAAAATTAAAGAATATTAATAGGAAAACGCGTTCGTTTAGAACTTTCCGTCCATCATCTTAAAGAAAATATTAATTTCAGGCCAATCAATGCCCAGAGTTACTTTAAGGGTAATGAATATGGGATTTAATTGAAAATTTTAGAACCCATTACTCATGGCGAACCAGCTGGTCGCCAAAGGCGGCTAGTTAGACATAAATAAAAAATGAAAAGAATATTATAGGCTTCTAAAAGAGTGTGATTTATATGCCCATCAAAATTTTGAGTTAAAAATATTTTGTTAATGAAAGTGACAAGACAAATTAAGACAAAAATATTAAGACAAATCTAGATCAAGCATGTAAAAGAAATTTTTTCGTAGCTTTTAACCCAGAGAGACCAACTGGCTGCAAAGTCAATCAGTCTCAAATAAGCAAATGTATCACTTCATTTCTAACACTGCATTTCTGTAACTAATTTTTAAAGAAGTCAAAAATTGGGAATGTATAAAAAAATTCGTATTAAAAAGATTTCAGCAGATTTATTATTAACTTGCTAATAAATTTTAAGAGATGCAGGCTATTATTATTAAGTTTTTATTTCAAACAAGCTATACGTAAAAACATGCCCTGGCACCTAATTTATTTTTTGAGATTTCCCATTTAGTAATTTTTTTTACCACTCCAAACGCCAATTGTTACCAAGTCTTGCAATTCGGAAATGGTTATCAAGTTATCTAACATTTTGAACTTAAGGCAATTTTTGAAGGGACTCTACGATTTTGTCTTGCATAGCGAAAAACCAGACATTAATTCTTACTTTCAAAACATCAACTCAACAGAAATAGAAAGAACATATTCGCTAATTAATAAAAAAATTGTATCCGATAATCATTTGCGTTAAGAACAGTTCAAGGATTCAATGAAATAAAACATTCATATGCAATAAGAATAAGACCTACCCTTTTTCCTCATTATGTCTTTCTACTTAAATGATATCATTTACTTTCCATTATTTGTTTCATTATTGTTGCATCTTTTTACTGATCTACGCTATTCTCTGGGGCACAGAGAAGTCGAAAGATTGAAAATTGCAAGCCCGAAGAGTTGAACTGTAATTTTTTGAGATCGAAATTTTATCCTCTCTGGCACAAGCTACATCTTCCCCAAGCGACGATCTCAATCGTTGTCACCTGTCAGAGAAAAGCTATCGACGTTTTCATTATCAAAACTATTTCCGCCCCCTTTGACGAAGTAAACAGAAACTGTCATGTCACCGCGATAGACAAGTGGAAGGCAAAATCGAAAACTCAAGCCTAGAGAACCGATTGGAATGTTGGGTGGTACGGAAAGTTTTATATCTTGGACATGGAAGCATGGATTTATGAGGAAGTGAGCGATTGTTTAAAGGTCATTCGCATTGTCTTTGAAGTCTCAATTATTGCAGTTATCAATTATGATGTGGAAAATACGGCTGTACTTCTAACGCGAATATCCATTGTAGAATAGAATACTAAATATTTGACTCTTATATACAGATTTTTCGTTTATGTCTTTTAGTTTTCTGGTTTATGAAGCATACTAAAAAAAGTATGGTCAAAGGAATCCAACTCAAGACATTGTCAAATCTCCACTTTTCAGATTTCCCTAAATCTAAAAAAAAATCTTCTTCAGCACTATGCTGCCTTTCTGCAAACGAGGAGAAAAGTTCGCTTTGAGCAAAATAAAGAAATTTGTTTTATGGACTCTACAATAAAGTTGAAGAATTTTATCAGACTTTCAAAGAAATCTATGAAGAGTGAGCACTGTCCAAGTAAAAACGAATTCAATAACTAAAAATGTGCAGACAAAATTTTCTTCAGATTTTTAAGAATCTATCCTATTCTAAAGAACCTTATTAAGTTTTGAACCAAATATGTCAAAGGACTGATCCTGTGTCGATTTGAACCTTAACATTTAGACAGAGACAATAACTCGAAAATGCAATGACTTAAATAAATGAAATTGTGTGGTCTCAATGTCTGCTAAAATGACTAAATTATGTTGTCTCAATGACTACAGTTACGCAATCATGAATCAAAGCTTGATTTAGGATTTCGTAATTGTAGTCATTGAGACAATGTTTAAAAAAAAGTGCTCGAATTTCTATTTGAGTTCCATATGCAAGTATAACCGCATGCCAAGGATTAACCGATAAAACATATTTCTAAAGATCGAAAGTTATATTCATATCTAATATCTATATCATTTGGCAGTGCCATGAAAGACACTGTTGTTAAATCAACTAGTTTTTGGATGATAAATAAGGTATTAAAGCTTGAGCAAGTGATGTCTTTTTAGTAATAGCCATTATCATTTCACCTTCCTTAATGTTATCCTTTCTTAGGATTATCCTTAAATAAATCTCGAAAAATCCTAAGCCAGATTTACATTTATTTTATTTATAAATTCAGGTTGAATAGTTCTTCAATTTTTTTATTTCTTCTCTTAAGTAGAACCCTAATTGTTCTCTAAAAGAACTTGACGTCTTGCATTATTTATATCCTTAACAAAAGAAAATATTGTTTATGCTTATAACACTTGACGTAATGTATAAAGAGGAGAGCTAACCAGGGAGAAAAGCATTAGTAGTTTTTCTGTTTCCTTTTCGTAAACAACATCTTTTAAGAAGACATTTGGTTCATAAACTTCCGCATTATTGAATTAACGAGACCAGCTCATGTTTTATTTAGTAAATATTCAACCCATAATACATGGGATCAAGAAAATATAAAGATAGTTGTAAATGAACGCCAGACACAAACATAAAATTTCGTTTGTTGCAGCAGACTTTGGAATGTATTGAGTTTTAAAGGAAATCGATGAAATGATGTTCAAAATGCATAAATGACTTACGATGTTTCCTTCAGTGTTTAGTAATATAAACAAAAATTGAAATATTCATCTAATCATTGATATAGTTTCTTTATTTCTTGAATGAAACGGAACATTTCTCTTTATCAACCAGATAAACAGCATTCATAATAATAAGAAAATAATGAGTAACGTTTTTTTAAAGCAATAGTATCAATTAAAATAATTGAAAACGTAAACAGTAAAAAAATTTGATAGTATGTTTGGTTAAAATATGATTTTAATATTCATTATTTTTTCTTCAAGTTTTTGGGTTTCTATTGTTAATTGAATTTTAAATACACACAACAAAGGCTATTGATTTATACTATATTTTTTCTATAGTTTACAATTTTGAACTCTAGATTGAATATTTCATAGAATACAATTTAATACACAAGAAATTTTTTGTTTGACCCTTTTCGACGTTATTCTCTGATTACTTTTGTACAACTAATTAGATTAAGAAACATATGCTAAAGATATTCTAATATACCGTCATACAATTCTATAAATTTAGTAGAAAAAAATAGACATCGTGAAAAACTTTTCCCTTTTATTATCGCAAATCGTTCAGGTTTGAAAATTAATGTCTGATTTTAAGTCGAATTTGATAGTTAAATAGTTCTATCGATTTAGGTCTAATAAACAGACTAAAAAATTAAAAAAAGTGATAAAATCTAAGAAAATATAATTTTGAAACAGTGGGGGTTCAAATTATGCGATGATTTAAAATAGCGAAAATTGTATAACCGTTTAAATTGAAATATATTTGCAAAATGAGTTCAATCAAGCTAAAGCACAAGACGTGTGTCAAACTGCACTGCAATAATTAGATTCCATTTATACTAGACTATTGCTCCAAACAGAAAAAAAACTAGTATTAGTAAAAATTAAAAAAAAATTAAACTAGTATTAGTAACTAAAATACTAGTTTAATTTTATTTTCTGTTTTGTATGTTTAATTTTATTTCTATTAAAATATAATTAGTATTAAATTGTATTTAATGCTAGTTATATATTAAATACAATTTATGCTTGTCCAGAAAAATAATAATATTATATTCAGATCGTGATAACATTATATTTGGATACAATTACATTGGTCTATTCTTTCCACTAACATGTCATAATAAAATGCCCAAACGATAAGTGAAAAGCAAAAGCAATTTATGCCCAAATTATAAGTGAAAAGCAATGCTAAGATCTAATTATATTTATTCTTGCTTGACAAAAATAACATATCTGTCACTGAAGCTCAAATTTTAGTTGTGTTAGATATATAATTTTGATTCAACTGTACAATGAACTGTAATATCTCCAAATCCATAAATTAGTCATAAATTTCATAAAAATATTCCAATGCTGCATTATTCCGAAATAAATAGTTAAAATTCAGGCAGTATATTGTTAACTGGTTTAGTTTTGCAACACCAATAGCACATTTAGATACATTTTTCACCAATGAAACAGGAATTCGTAGAATGGTTGTTTCCTCATTGCAAAATTACATCCTTTTACCCCAGGCTGTAGCAATATATTTAAATACAGTTGCATTGGCCTATTCATTATACTAACTTGACCATAGTAAAATACTGCTGTTTTATGCCCAGAAGAAGGGAAGAACATATACTTGTCCTAAACAAACATTTAGGTCACACATACGAAATAACACGTCCGAGTCTCTACGGCCAGAGGGGAGGGGAGTGATTAGATTACTGACTGTTGGTCTTTCGGACAACCCTCGCTGGGGACGAAGTTCTTCCCACCAAAAGTCACCCTCTGTATTTATAAGGGGAGGGATGAGAATGGGGATGAAGGAGACGAAGCAAAGTGGTGGAAGAAAGACCCATAGGCTTCTTCCAAGTGACAAATTAAAGAGGTTAAAGGAGTACTTGGCACCTTGTTACCAGGAGTGATGCTTCAGACCATTAAATGGGAGTAGAGAGTGGTTGATCTCGCCAGAACATCACGAGGTCGTTGTTTTGGAAGTTCAGCTCTGAAAGATGGGGTTCTTTAAATGGTTGGTCAAATGTGAAATTCCTTGGCTAAAAGTGAAATTCCTTGAAAGGATAAATGGGTAGAAATCTTTGCTTTTACTCTGATGCAACTTTAATTTTACAGCGTCTAGTTTTTGAGACAATAATTTTCAGTACATGACGTTGATACGTTGCCCTAAATGTTTAAAAATGTATACTCTTTTCTTGGTTTAGAGAGTGTAGTGTAAAATCTCGGAGATATAGATGCTTAAAATTATCCCAATCAATGACTTAATATGAATTTTGTACATCGTTTATTTGTAATATATTGATTAAAATACTATTCTCTATATATACTTATAGGAATTAAACGATTTATCATTACAGTTCTAGACACCCTTCTTCTTCTGTAGTGTCCAGCACAGAATTACTTCAAAATAGAAATCGAAATTAATTAATAATAAAAATTAATTTCAAAATATTTCTGTATTCAATCGAAATTTTAAGAGATAAGTTCCCTCACATGCACACAATTCATTCCTGTTCTTAACATTGAGATTTTAAACCAGATTGACACCATATTTAAAACTTGGATTGATGTAAAGAGAATTTTTGACCCTTCAGACGCTCACAGGATACGAGGCTTTGTATTGAGATTGGTAGGATGGGTCACTGAATTTAGCAGGTATTCTGTCCGAATCTCGAAACCGATTAATGTTTCTTTATATCCTTTTTTTTTTATAGAAAACAGTCTCAGCTACCCTCCTTCACCCCATTTTCTTTCGTCCACTTTCCACATTACCCCACCCCTTGTTCTTCTCTAAAAGGCTTAAACTGAGGTTGGGAGAAAATTCGTTGAACTCATCGTTGTCGGGGTATGTCGCATCGGTACTATCACGAAATTTTCTGAAGGAAATAGAATCGTTGATTGATATCTTCAAGTTGATGATAGTTAATTAAATATTTTGCAGTGCTAAATAATATAAAGTATGGTAGATAGTTTTATGCTTCAGATGGCATTCTTTGGTTTTAAACTAAAAAAGAAAAAATATTTCGGTATGTATGTATTTAATGTATTAAATATAAAACAATTTAACTATAGTGACGATTTTAAAACGATGCAATTCATAACCAGGAAACAAAATAAATTGAAATTTTATTTCAATGTATTTGAAATAGTTGGATTTTATTGGAGGATGACATTACCTCTAAAATTATGGACAGAATATAAGCCTTTTTTAAGAAATACATAAGGCGTTTATTTGGGTATGTTCTTTTAATTATGACGTTACAGAAAATATTATTTTTATTTCCGTAGGAGATTGTTGTATCACTTCGGTTGATATCTATCATAAATTTGCAAAGTTCTTATGAAACGTTCTTTCTGAATCGATTTTCCCAACAACCCTTCTTTATAAAGATTCTCTCAGTTTGATGTTTGAAACTTTTCTTTCAGAAAGAGAAAATACTCGTTTCTCTATTTATCCAACTGAAATTTTATCCTATGAGGCTATATATAAAAAAATTACAACTTTATGACCTCTCTCTAACTTATTTTTACACATAACATATTGCGTGACCTGTTTTCACGACAAATTTTACTTTGTGAATTTTTTTGATTAAAATAATTGTAAAAAAACGATACCTCTTAACATAATTAAGAGTTTACGAACATTTTTTCTGCATAACAACTAGAATCAATACTTCCAAACATATAATTGAAAACAACAATATTTGTATAAAATTTCGGGATATTCTTTTATTTGCCAAAAAGATGACATAAAAAATCCCACCAATAAATGAAAAGCATTCCTTTTTCTTATCTAGTGCAAGTTTGTTTTACAAAATAGCATCGAACATAGCATATATATCGAACTATGTCCCACTTTTATGCACCTATCCACGTTAAAAGTTAATACATATTGCTTCATTTTAGCAAACAAAAACCCCTTCCAGCAGTACAAAAGAAACAACTTCCATAAAAGCACTTGAAGACAAACAAACCGAATTAAATTTCCCCACAGCGAGCAAGACAATGATTCATAATGGAACCTTCAAACACCAGTAACGATGGAGTTAGCTCATTTAAGCGAACCGAATCGATCAAATTCCAGGAAGGAAGGAAAACCTTCAGAACTTTCCACCAGGATGAAAAAAAGAAGCAAGGCAGCATCCAGAACTTTATAAGGAGGACCACGTGCTCTAATGCTGCTGTGGAAGAAGAACACAGTTATTTACTCAGATAGACAGGCGCGTGACGCGTTTGGAAATGAGGAAAGAAAACAGCTTCTTGAAAGGGAAGAAGTAATTTCTGACTTTCGAGGCACGAACGAGTTTAATTACATGTGTCATGTTCCTCCACAGTAAACAAGATTCTCCGATTTGCGGAGGAAGAGAAATGTCCTTTCTAAAGTTTCGGCCTCAGCATCGATCCTTGCGGGAGGTTATCGTTATCGTCTTGGTTTTTATTTTATTCTTATCTCTTTAACGTAAGGGGCATGCATTGTTAACCTCCAATAAAGATTACAGAGTTAAAATAAATGTTGACATTGTGCATCTGTTTATTCACTTCCTGGTCGTTGGAAGCCGTCTCATCGAGAAGAGGCGGGAAAATGAAAGTTCTATGGAATGTAAATCGTGTCAAGTGTAATTAGAGAATAGTTTGGATTTTTGGAGAAGTGAGAAATGTAAGAAAATAAGATTATTTCTACGGCAAAAATTTGTTCAGACAGTTAATTTGGATTCTAAAGTATGCATTGTTTAGATTTCCATAAAACTAGTGAAATGTTTGAAGGGAATGACAGATCATTTTAAGTTAGTGAATGGTAAGTAAATAAGATGGTAAGTCTTGGTTATTTTACTAGAATTCGGAATTTCAAAAAAATATTAGGAACATTTCATTTTTCAATTTTTGGAAAAAAAAGAAAGAAAATGTCTTTCCCTTAGTTCTTAAGCAATACTTAGATAAGCAATTGCTGTCTTCGTAGTCTTTTCTGAACTTAAAGTTAAACAATGCCAGTCCACATATATTGCAAAAATTAAGATTAATGCTTATTCGTTTTTAAACTGATGGAAAATCTAATATTTCTGTCCAACAGTCATTTTGTGATTGTGTTTAAAAATATACGAACAAACTTTAAAATTGGATATTTTTTGATTCCAATTTTTTGACAAATCGAAAATAATTGTGATTTGTTTAAATTAACAAATAAAACAAGAAAAATAAAATATCCGGAAGAATCTAAATCATATTCTGATTCAATGAAATATTTTAGTTGTATGAGAAGTTAAAATATAAGAAACTAATTTTGTTTTGCATTCAACAATTAATTTGAATTCAAAATTTCGATTATTTTTTCTCCGAATGAAGGTATGTTTGACAAAGCAGAAAAAATGTTAAGTGAAAAATATCTCCCTCTGGGAGGAGGCGCACCTCATATATGAAGATGAGAAGCTTCCGGCTGGATTCTCACCACCTTGGTGGCTGTACAGAAATGGTGTGAGGTGGGCTACCTCCTTCCAATGACTCGATGTGTATTCCACTGAAAGGGTTGCACCGTTTCTGGTGATGACCCTTAGACTTAATCTTAGTTCTTGTCAATGCTGTCATGGCGATCCGGTCATGCAAATTTTATTCCAGTGCCTTTAATTAGGCAGGGAGGAGTAGCCTTGTGTGGTTACGTGAAAAATGAACAAATAAAAAGTGTGGAAATTCGCATGGAAGTTAAAAATTACAAATTAGATGCAAAATTTTTTATGTATTAAGGTGAAAAAAATGAAATGTGTTAGAGGTTATTTTAAAGAATATGGTATTTCTAATTTCAGATAATTTCAGTTTTTTTAATTTAAAAGAAATGACATGAATTACAACTCTTTATATTTTGCAAAGTTAGACTAGTTACAATCCTTCATGTATATATTTATTAAATTTTACTAAATTCTTGGTTGTTGAATATTGTTAATACAATAGAAAGAAAGTTAATATAATTAAAGAAAATAATTAACAGTATATAATTTATTTTTTAAATTTAGAGCAAAGGTCATCTAATGAAGAATTTGAATTAAAAGTAAGCATTGAATTTGTGCATTTCTTTATTTGTTCAAAGTAGTTTTTTAAATATAGATAGTTATGAGGATTTTCCGTTTCAAGCTCACAGGTCAGAGTTTTTATTTGCTCAAAATTAAAATTTCTTGGTTTTAAAATCCTATCTAATGCAGAAAATTTTGATTTTAGAGAAACTGAAAATGTAAGAAAGTTAATTTAAGATTTCACTTTTTAGGCGTTAATATGTATTACACTCATTTCTAAACTGTTCACTTTTTAACGAGGTACAAATATTAAGAAAGTCAAAATTTTAGAATCAAATCTGGGAGATTTTTTAAATAAATTTAGACTAAGAAAAATTTAATTAAAAGTTGATTTTGTAGAAAAACTAATTTCTCCTCAGCGTGGTTTATAATCAATTAATTAAATTACAAACCCTTTTTATGACACTGATGTTGCAAATATCATCTACAATGGAAATAATAATAAAGATATATCACTTTTTAAATAATACTTTAAATAAAAGGGATTTATTTTTAACAAATGAGGTTTTACTAATCTTTGATTGTTTTTTTAAAGTATAAGAACTAATAGAATTAAGATTATAGATTAGTTTAGTTTTAAATAATTCGTTTTGACTTTATAGTAATGTATATACATGTTATAATCTATAGAGGCAAGATGAAAAGCAACACAGAAGCTAAAACAAAATATTTTAGGCACAGAAAAGATTTCGAATAAGAATTATAATATAGCAATTAAATAGAAAAAAAATCCAATTCATAATTTTGGAAGGCTGGTTTCTTTATATCTAAAAACGGGCACTGAGTAGAAAGCTTTTTAGAAAATAATTCAAGCTTGAAACAGCATTACTTAGTGAAATATTTTATTCTGTTTATTAATTTGTTAATTTACTGTTTTTCATTTCTTTTGACGAAATGCTTTCTTGATATTATTTTGAGAGTGAGACAAAATGAAATGAATATTCGGTCTTGCATTAGAATATTTGTTTAGATACAAAATAAATTTCCTCAATATGATGAATGCATTTATATTATTGAATTATGCATAATTGAATTATTTATAAAGTACTGCCTGTTGAGACTCTTGCATTTGCAGATTGTAATGGATTTTGCATAAAGTAAAGCTCATGAAATTATTTTATGATTGAAACAAATTTTCTATCTTCATGAATATCAAATAACGCAAAATATTATACAAAGTTTAAATGCAATTGCAAAATAAGCATGTGTTATGTTTTAAAATGCATAAGCTTTTGAGTATATTCGATTTCAAAAATAAAATTAATTCATTTATGATTAGTAATTCTAAAAATGATTAATTCAATCATTTCATATTTTTTAAATCTAAGATTGATAGAATAAAATTTTGATGGAAAAATTCAGAGCAAAATTGAATTGTATTGTTTACAATAAAAATAAAATTCGCTTGAAAATTGAATGTTAAGCAAATTGAAAAAAATGTTTTCATAGAACTTTATTCATAATATAAACGATTTTTATTATGAATACGAAAATTTATTACTTTTCGTCATCGTTACTCGGAGTGCCTATTGTCCCCTATTAATATGGATTTAAATGATGTTTATTTAGATATTTTTGCATTTAGCTGTTTTTTAAATTTAAAATATATTTCTAATTACATTTTCATATATAGCAAATACAAATCAGTCAGATCAACTGCGTATGATAGGATTTACAAAATAATAGTTGATACATTCGATTCGAAAATTTTCAAAAAACTATTGCCGATTGAAATTTTCTTGATTGCCTTTCATTTTTTAAATTGATATAGAGTAATCCTGACGTAATTTCTACTTTCCTCATGGCAACAGATTTGAATGTTTAATCCCTGTACTATATTTACATGCAAATTCTTTTGTTTTGACAACGAAGAAGTTTTAAACAAAAGAAATTGCCCCTCATAAAAAATGTAGTTTTTAAACTGCCCAAGCTTTCCCAAACAATTCAGATATCTATTTTAACTTGAGTAACACCATGTATCATTAAATTGAAGATATAACCTTTTTTTATACTGTTAACATATCAAAATTACACACCTACTATCATTAAATTACTTTATTTTGAACTTTTAATTAAATTCGCGCATTAAAATTCTGAGTCAAAAAGTAATAAAACGACTGAAATATATTCATTAAAAGAACTCTAACAATGAAATTCGTTGAAAAGTTATTTTGAAGTAATTATTCTCTGTGAAGCTGAATGAGAAATAAAAGATCTAGAACAACGACAGAGAAAAAGAGATAACAGTTAGAAGAGACGGCATAAAATGAAAGAGAAGAAAAGGAATTAAGAAAAAGTAATTTTTGTTTTTTTTTATTCGAATAACAAGCAAAGAAATTAAAAAGGGCTTTTGTGGTTATATTTCTTTTTATAGTCACTCCAAAGAAAAATCCGGTAGTAGTGAATATATTTTCCCTTTTCTTTAGTTTGGTTTTCTATTTTTGACTAAAATTTTTCGTGATGATTACGCTAAGGTTTTATTTTTCCAAATTGATGCCACGAAGCAAATGATTTATCATTAAGAAATTCATTGATCAAAAATTGAGTTTTTTTATTGCTGAGTTTTAAGATTTCCAACTTAAAAGGAAATCTGAAAAAAGAAATGAACTTTAAACTTAATTTTAAAAAAGTTAAATTGCTCTAAGTTTGATTCTCTAATGGGTCAAATATTTCTACGCTAGATGAAATACAAGAAGACTAAGCAAAATTCTGAACACATTGCATCGTTTCTCCAAGCTAACATTGAAACAACAATTTAAAACATGTACGAAATTGAGTAATACTCGTTAATTTTTCACAATTGTCAAATAAAAAATGCAATTATTAGCCAATGAGAAATGGAACTTGTCAATAAATGAAAAAGAATAAATACTTTCCTCAAATTGGCTTGAAGTATTGTTTTTTTTCTTAGGTTAGTACGGTTTTGTAAATTTTAACAAACAATTTACATAAAATATCATATTCGAAGAAAATTCCATTTATTTTCAAATACATGCACTGTTTCTGCTACTTTATAAATGATGATTTAATTTTTAATGCAAACAAAATAGTTAAATACATAATAAAAAAATTACAAATATAAGCAGAAATTGCGATAATATACCATATTTCAGTTTTTTGTTCATGTCTAACACTAGATCTGAAGTCAAATTTCATGAAAAGCAAGATCTTTTCGCATCCATAAGCTATTATTAAACAATTCGGCAAATTATTAACACTTGAATTGATGTACTTCCACAGTGACGTTTCTTTGTAAAAGTCAAATCAACCTGATATCTATGTAAAGGTAATAAAGTTTTAGGACTGTTGAAATAACTTATGAATTCCAAAACCATCTGAAAACAAATCTTTAAAAATTATTTTTAGGAGTTTTTTATTTTTCAAATTAAATTAACTTCCATTCATCATTGAATGGATGTTAATTGGTTCTTGAATGGTTTAAAATAATGAAATTTAGAATTTCATACTTCACGTAGTCTTGATCACATAAAGATAGAATTTCTTTGCTCAATTTATTTTGTATCAAGAATATTTTACTAAATAATAAATACTAAAGAGGATTGATTTGTTCTATTTTCGATTTTTGTATTTTTTTCGGTTTTCTTTATTCATCATAAAATATGTAAATTTATATCAGTTAAAGTAATTTTCCCTCTGAAAATGTTTTTATTTCTAATGATTTTGAAATTTATTGTTAGGCTAGGATCTAGTTGAAAGGACTATATATGAATTTTATTTACAATTTTAAGTAGGGATATGAAGTAAATGCCATTTGCAGACTTTAGATATTATAAAAAGTACAGCAGCTTAGAACTCGATTGTTATAAGCTGCTCAAAAAGTACGATAATATCGATTAGGAAGTCAAAAATATAAGTTAAATCATTGAATAAAAATATTTTTTTCTTACAAATCGGTATTATATTCATTCGTTAAGCTATAATAAGCCATCATATCTCCATAATGATATTCCTCCAAGCCAGACAGTATCGATGTAACAAACTCATATGTGATAGTTAACTAATAACTTTACAGGTAATAATGTTGCTCCTAGTTTTCTAGATACTTGAAATCTCCTTTAAATGATAGTTATTTGAATTGAAAATTATTCCGAATTGTATCCTGAAATTTATTTGAGCGTTAAAATGAGACAGAAAGAATATTCTTTTTGAATGTGCAGTTATTCGAAAACTGATTTTTAAACTATTGTTATTTTAGATGCAGCAACCAAAAGCAAGTTTAATTATTGAAAATGTTCATTTAAGGAATAGTTAAAAATTTATTTGAGGTAGTATTGAAAATTTAACTTATGTTTAATGTTTTTCTAAACATTTGTCGGTTATTTCTAGTACATTTTCTTGTTGCTGAATGTACAAATTCCTCTTTAACTAAATTTTTGATATGAAATCTGAAAAAAACGAATAAAAATCGGTGCTTCTTTGTTTTTGTATTTTTTATTTCTATTTTCAAACTAAAAGTATATTTTCACAATTACATAATGAATAAAAGTAATATATTTATAGAAAAATAATACATGAGATTTTGTGAAAAAAAGAGAATAATTTGGGATTGAAATGATTATTATATAGTTAGAAAACATTCTAATTCGTGGTTTATTGTTACGGGAATCGTTCTGCGAGTTTACAATAGTCGAAATCATGATCTCTTTATTTGACAAATATTCTAGGTCAATATAAAGCACGATTAACAAAAATACAGACAAAAAAGCACACAAAGAATATAACTTATAGAAATTAAAAAGTTAGTGGGAAAATACTAACATTGCAGCTAGTAGATTGCAATAATAATGATCAGCGATCATAGTATCTAGATCGCTCTCCCAACTCAAATCCACGAAGAGAATGACATCACGTGGATAAAGAACTCGTTTCCTAAAAGATATTGGATCAAACTTATTTCATCTGACATAGAACTCATTTTTGTTTCCAATATCGCCAAATGCGTTTTCAAGGTCAAAAGGATTGCCGACTTGTCATCATAGCTGGGTGGGCGTGTCATGGAATCATCCGTTTTACTATCACTAAAATTTCTTTTCGACGATAAGAGTTATGTATCAGGGAAACAATTATTACAGGTTCATAGTAAGGTATCGTTAAAATCAGAAAAATCTTTCGGAATATATAAAATACATTTATATTTTCCATACGAGTTGCTTTGATATAAATAATTAAAACTAGTTTTCATTCTTATGAAATTTAAAAAATAAAACCAGAAGCAAGGTATAAATATTGTTTTGTCACATTTCATTTTTCTCGCTAGCAATTTAATGGATTTAGGCATGTCACGGCTATGTAATATAATTTATGGAAAATGATTAAGAATTTTGTATTCTAGTTTTGTTTCTAATCAATAATATTTGATAGATCTTTATATTATGAATTTTTTATAACGTATGCTGTGAATTGCTCAGAGGTGTCCTTGTCTTGTGGTTGTTATAACTTGTTGGATCATCGAAATTCTCCGAGCAACGCAACTTCTTGCTTGTTTAATTACATATTACCTATTTAGATCCATGTAAACTTATCTATATATATCATCGAAGCACCTAGGGGTCCTCCGAAGTCATTTTGTATAATTGCCACTCTTACCTCTTAGCATGAATCTTTTTCAAATTATTTAATCTGAAAAGAATTTAAACCAAGTTAAATATAAATGTAATCCAATGTCTTCTGAAACCCTTTAAATAATAAAATATTTTCAAACCTTTTAATAAAATCAAATTCAATTTCTACCTCAAACATAAGATCCTATTCCTTATTAATCATGAATCTTTGACATCGTAGATGGATGAATACAATCTGAGACAAGCAGAGTTAGAACTATCATATCTATGCTTATCAGCTTCATACACAAAAAAATATTCCTTATGTAAGACATTCAGTAAAATATTTTCTAACTCTGAATGAAACGTTGGAGAGTCATTTTTTTGAATTCAAAATAACTTTTTATCCTTGAGAAAAGAGCAACAGCTTTTATATAACCAATCCAATACTGCCATAGAGGGTATTAGGCTATCCCATCCTAAACACTTGTCCTCATGAATCTTCAGCAAGGAACATTTTTTCAAATTTATTCCTTCGTTCCAGTCTTGGAAAACGTCCGCCTCCCATAAAATCATATTCCCATCGTAAATTCGAATTGAAGAACTTTCATTGAATGTGGCGTCGTTCCATTTCCAGTCCTGAAGAAGTTGGGGGAGGTTCTCTCCCCTCTGGTGACCTATTCTTCCCTTTTAAATTCCACCTATACCCTCTTCCAATTTTATTTTTTCCTATTTCAATTTTTTTTTCGAAATCAGATCTAGAGGAGCACCGTTCTTATTCATCCCCAAAGACAAGACCTTTTTTTCCCCTCACCCCCTTCCCACTTTTATCGATTTCAAACGACCCACCCTTGCCCCACCCCACAAGGTGGTCCTGCATTTAGCATTCACCTGGGGCCATCATTTTCTCTCCCGGACGGACAAATAAAAGAATCCCGAGAAAATGTCGGCATCGTGCACAAAAGAAGTAGAGAGAAAAAGAAGAAGAAATATTTTCATTTATTTCTTGGTGTTCTTCCCTTCTCTCCGACTTTCTTTTCATTCCATACACGGAAAAAGTTTTCTCGAGTTTGACTTCTGCGTTGTTATGCCCCGGACTCGATGGCGATCCCTTTTTAGGTAATGCAAGAAATGTATAGGTAGCATTACGATCGCACCGGGGCTATTCAGTGTGGTATGGAACGGTAATGGAAGTTTGACTTCTTTTTTAAACAGGTAAGAAAAACATTTAATGCGTGGATATCAAGAAGAAAATATCTGATTATCTCTTTAAATGAAATAACAACTTACAGATACAATCTTTCATTGGAAACTCAAAATCAGTTTAATTTTTTCATTAAACTAAATTCCAAGAATGCAGTTTCATCTAATTTTATGATGATAGATACGATATAAAATTAAATAATTTTTATATAAATTGATAAACTTGAAGTATATTTTTATTTAAAACATAATAAATTGCTATTTGAAGAAAAATGTTCGTAAACCAATGAACAAATATAATGTTTTTGCTTGACTTCTCTATTGTGTTTCAACTAATTTGAAGTAATTTTTTTATTCTCTTGGTTTAAACTTATTGAACAATAGTTCCACATAAGTGTTACTTACACACTGTATCAAAGAACATGAAGCTCAAAAGCACGTGTTACTAAAGACGAAAGCTACTAAATAAGCGGTTATAGCTATGATTACGAGTGATCGAATCAGATGAGAGCCAATTATATGTTTACCCTGATAATATGATATCTCAAGTGATGAGCTACGAAAATAAACTGAAGCAACTACATCTTCATAACATGTAGCTGTTTACAATCACAATTACACATAACTATGTATGAAAAAAATATTTATTCAATTGAGTGCACTTGATCATTTTAGGTCCAAGCCAAAAGGATAATTTCCAGAATGATCAGTAAAAATAAAATATGTTTAAAATGATTTAACTCCATAGTTCACAAGCAGAAAGAGGAGACCGTACAACATCATTTATATTATTCATCCGTTTTAATTAGAAATTGAAAAAATAGTAACAATGTACAAGATTGAAAAAGGCTAGCAGATTACTTTTTTAAAGCTTTCTTAAATTGCTATCGAAATCATTGGGTTATCAAATATTCGCCAGATTATCTTTTCATATTTGCGGAATAAATTTCAGCAAAAGACTCACGATGTTGGGAGGCCTTTTTTAAGAATCAAAGGGCCTACTACTTTTCATGATTGATGGCGATTTATCTTCTGATATTCACCAACGGCATTGCGCTTATACTATACTTTGTTGCCTTTTTAATTAATACATACATGACGAATAGCCCCTTCTATAGTGTTTTTAATTGTCGACTAATTTATATTAATGCTAACCAAGGATTTATAATTTTATTTGGGAAAATCTGGACTTCCCAATAAATCAGGGCCATCTTCTTAACTAAACTTTCCTACCAAACCATTGGATATCAAAACTCATCACTCTAAGCAAATTGTTGATTACTAGAACCGGTAGATTTTCTATTATGTTTAGATACAGCAAATGCGTTTCTCGGCAATTTGATCAGTACAAACAATTTGATTAGTACAACAAATGGCGACTACTACGCTTTATACTCGTGTATTATCTATGCTAAAGCCGCACTTTCATAACTATTTCCATAATTCTGATAACTACCTGTATATCTTCTGTTACCAATTAATACAACTCAAGAATCTAACAACAATTCATTAAACTTACATTAATTACAGTAACTATTGTATAAGTGAGTGTTTTAACAAATATATTAGGTAATTCAGATTTATGAATTACTTTGTAACCTGATATTTAGTGGTAAAGTTTAAGTACTTTCATAAACCACACTTTAATGATCACTCCTGACTATCTTGCCTGATACTCAATAACTCTTCCAATGGTCATATTTCACAAATGGATTCACTAACTGAATGAAAGAGAATACCGGGCCTATGATTAGAAGGCGGAGTCTACTAGTTATACTAGTTTCCGTGCAGTAAATCAACTTCCCTTTGTGCAGTCAAGTATTGATTAAGCAGAATATATCTCATTTGAACAGTAGCGGATCAATAACCGGTAATTAATTTTACCATTAACGAATATGAAATTGCAGTGTACTCTGAAATCTTTGCATTAACTTAAGTAATTTTATTCTTAAAGAAGGTTGTTTATATCTTGGGTATTATCGGCTGTTTATCTGAATAAAAAATTCACAAACTCCACTTAAGCATAATTTTTTTGTGATTTTAAATACATTACATGTGCGATTAACATGTGCTCCACTTGTACAATTTCGTCCAAATATTTTTTCCTGAAAAATAAACAATTTTTTCCCCTCAAACAGTTACTTTTTCTAACCTTTACTTAATGTGGTTCGATGAGAAGATGATCAGAAACTAGTCAATAAATGTTGATATTGCTTCAGTATTCCGATTTGGTTGTTTATTGTGTTAAATTCAGTGAGAGACATTTTGGAACTTCTTTTGAAATTCCGTGAGCGCATTTCTTGTATAGCTAGTATGCCAAATTTTGTTGCAATCTGTTAATCCGTTTGCGTTGTATAAAGCTGTTCAAAGAGGAAGTTTTACTATAACCACCCTCTATATGAGCAGGCAAGAAATTAAAATCTGGAAATTAATTATTTAATTAACTATGTACAAAGGGTAATTCACATAAATATTGTTAATTAATAAATTTTTCTAGCAATTAATTATTTGTTTAGTGACAGTGAGGAGAAAATTTTATGCTTTAAGACTTCTTAGCAATTGAATAATATATTTTAAAACTCTGTATTCTAAAAGTAATCTTATGATGGGAATTGTATAATTATTTACATTATTAAAAACATTATTGAATCAACTAACAAATGGGAAATTTCAATGTTTTATTTTTGTATAACAAAGAGAAGATTTCATGAAACAAAACATAAAGTGGGAAATCTCTAGAAAGTTGTCTAAAAAATTTTGTAAATAAATTCGTATCATAAATAAATAAATAATTATATTATTTCATTTCCTTTCACTGCCATTGTTTGTTTATTATATGTTTTATTATCTACGTCAGTTTGAAAAAAGGAAGAGTTTTTTTTAGTTTACAAGCAGTTATTAACTTTTTTTTATTATAGCTGATAATCTACACTAAAACCATAACAATATTTTAAGCATTTTTTAAATGTAAACATCGTAAACATTAAGTATTTAAAAAAATATTATAAAAAGGAAAATAAACCCCAGATAATCTATATATAATAATAAATTCATTGAAAATAGACTTCTAACATTTTCAAGTCTCTCGAGATATAGAAATAAAAAAAAAAAAACTTTCTTTTAGAATGAACTAAAACAATAGAACTTTATAGAATATATTTACATTTGGAACAGTAAATTTTTCAAAATAATAAGGGGAATTCTATATTACTTAAAAAATCAGTGTTATAAATTGCATATTCAAAAAGATCAAATAACAATATTAAAAATAAAAATAATCTCTTATTTCTTTAATTTATTTAGAACAGCTCAAATTCCCGAGACTCACTGTAAAATGAAAATTTCAGACAAATAATGTAGCAATCTCATACTACAAATTTCAATTATCACATTATACAAGTATAAAATTTTGGTTGCATTGATTATTCGAAACATTCTAATAATCAGAAGGAAAGCATTAATATTTTCAAACAAATGAACATTTCATTACTTAAGAATAATGCATTACATAATAGTTCGTGAAGTATTGATTAATTTACAGAAAAAATTAAAAAAGGTTCTGAAATTTTTATAATTTATGTTCAATCATTAATTCTTATCTTTTGATGCAAAAATTTAACATAAACAAATATTTCAATTTGAATTTTTTATAATCAATTATAGGTAATTAATTCATTAACCTTTCAAAAAGCTCTATTTTTCTACTCACGATATATTTTTTTGTTACTTGTAGGACTTTTCACCGACAAGCCCGCTGACAAAGTGAGTGATTTTAAGCCAAATTTTAGCTTCTCTTGTTTCAATAGCGCCATCTAGGATCAATATTACGTCTTAGCTGCTTAGAAGTTATAGCCCTTTTCATGAGACATACACTTCATTCACCCATCCATTCCTAAATCAGAGAACCATTGTAATTAAGTTTTGTTTAGTTTAGTTATACTGATGTTCCATTTCAAAGCAATGCCAAAGCTAATTTGGGATTTCGCAATTTTGAAAAGAGGTTAAATTATGAGGGCGACGATACCTGAGCTGACAACCCCTCTCCAAACTTTCATATCACACTAGAGGGAAGACGTTTGGAGGTGACGGATTCAATGTATACCAAACCTTCTTACACGACGGTTCTTCGGTGAAATCGGGTCTCGGATCTGAAATTTTCTGGTTCCGAAACTGGCCCTCATGGCCGTAATTGAGATCAAATCGAGAATTATTTGAAAATGACTAAAATTCACACAAAAAAACATGATGCACATGCAGTAAAATATGAGTGATACAGTTGCACACATTAAATTCATGATAGAAATAGATCTCATATAGTTTCAATGTTGGACATTAATCAAGATAATTCACTATTTGAAGCTACAAAACGCCCAGAAATTCTATCTTTCGACCAGTCAGATTTTGTTCAGTTGTGAATCTTTCATCCAAAATGAATCGCATAGTAGGTGAATTCCCTAAAACTTTCAGCCAATTCACTTCTTGGAGCTCAGTTTTTTTTCTCGGATTTACTTCAAGGAAGTGTTTCTCGCACGAGGGAAAAAAAGAGATAAGCGAGCCACAGGGGCAGGAGAAGAACTGCAAATATCACAGAACCTCGGAAGCCCTCTTGTTTGAGTTGCACATTTTTCGGAAACCAAAAGTAAACACCTCTCACTCTTTTCTCTCAGATTGAAGTGGGGGGGGGGAAGTCTCCTGAAATCAGCAAGAGATTCTACTTTGCCCTTTTTTTCGAATGAAAAAATACTGGCACGGGATTTGTTTTGAGGTACTGCAAAAAAACAGAGTTGGGAGAACTTTTGAAAGAAATTCGAGGGAAAAAAGTTGGTTTTTTCAAGAAAACCAAATACTAATACGAAAATCTCTAGTTGAATTAAATCTTTTTTTCGATAATGAAAAAATCAATCAAATATCTATTGAAATATGTCTATGTGTTTGAAATTAGAAATGAATTCAAATGCATAAATTTAATTTAAAGTTTGCAAAAAGAACACACACATTTGTTTGATCTCTTTCTCAACTAATGGCTATTTATCTGTAAATATTTCTTGCAAACATGCTTCACTTACGCTATATGCAACACTACAATAGGAAAATATCGCACATATCTGTATAGGATAATTTATTAGAACTAATAAACGTAGAATATCTTTCGATATAATTGGGATGAAATTTTCACAATACCCAAGGAAAGTGGTTTAACTCAAGAACTAAAAAAATAGCTTAGTAAAAAGAAGAGAAAATATTTTTAATACTTGGTGTAGAGTTACGAACACAAATTCTTCATCTTGCTTTTATAAAAAAAGTTTTTGCGAAGCAACCGGTATTGAAGATGTATAGTTACATACACAAATTTGTATTGTATAGTATTGCATTTGAAGATGTATAGTTACAAAACAAATCAAGGATATTTTATTTATAAATTTAGACATTATTTTAGGATTTTTTTTTCTAAAATTGGTTTAAGCAAGGACTGATATTCAATATCTAAAATTACTTCTGAACATTTTTTTCATTAAATCGAATATGCATTCTTAATCCCTACCCATTAACCTCACTGATTTCAGAATTTGCA
Source organism: Argiope trifasciata (assembly GCA_026543055.1). Classification (NCBI taxonomy): domain Eukaryota; kingdom Metazoa; phylum Arthropoda; class Arachnida; order Araneae; family Araneidae; genus Argiope; species Argiope trifasciata. The sequence goes on along the minus strand of JAPMOQ010052775.1, from coordinate 2,617,791 downwards.
GCTTTTATGTCAAAATCTCATATAAAAATTCATTCATCTTGATAGTTGTGTTTCGAACTTCATCACCTTACAGAGTACGAAAAATATTGCAATTACCAAAAAATCAATCTTTATATTGGGAAGAATTTTCCCATCAGATAAATTATTTTTGAATTAAATCATTCTTTCAATGTTTGAACCTGATATAACTAAAAACTGCTTTGAGTTGGTTGAGTTTGTCTATGGTATTTAAACTAAATTTGCACCAAATTACAATTGCAAGTATTTACCTATCTGTATAACCGAACGCGAAACAAAGTTTGTAATATACAAACGAAGAGATGAAGAAAAAATCATTTTTACATCTGTATCAAAGTTGAACCAAATCCATCAATGATTTGATTGTCAGCAGATCTGTACATTCGAATGCATAGAAGCGCATACCTCAAAATATAATAAAGTAAATGAATGAAATCTGTTATGTGATTTTGTTACTAAAATAACAACTACGATTCCCATTTTGGTTTCTGTTGTTTCAAAAAATGTGGCCAAGATACATACTCGCTTCCTTCGCAAGACTAGAACACTTTTTTTAGTACACACTGATTATTAAAATATGAGCACTCTTAGCATTCATGGCTCTACTGATGACCCATGGTTTTTATAGAGGCAGGTTGGTAATATCATTACTTGGAAGAAAGTTCTGAAGAGACCGATTCTACTAGTTTTTCTCTGTCATTTTTGTTTACATGTGTTTTTCACTTTTTGATTATACAGAAATCTGCCAATTAGGAGTAATTTCACAACTAGATAAAATGAAATCATTTGAAAAATATTGTATATTTGAGGCATAACGTTTTTGTTTCCTTTTCCAGTAAGATTTAATCGTAATACATTGGGTAAAACATAGAATGCTTATTGGTTGAAGCCAGTACTTTTCGTTCAGCAAATATAACCTCAACTTTTAATTTAAACTGTCACTACTTTTATCTATCGTTTTAATTTAGATATCGGAAGGTTACTTAGAATTCCGAACGTAACCTTTCATTCCATTAGTCTTAAAAACAACGGTTAATTTCATCATCCATTAGATTGGAAGTCCCATCTTTCCTGGAGAGAGACAGTTTGGCGACGAGTTGGCCATACGAAAGTCCGCCAATCGCTAACAGAAAGTAAATGCGCTTAACTAAATTATCAGGACAGAAAGTAAATGAGAAAAGAAGAATCTTCCGGTTTAAATTCAATTGTGGGGAACTCCAGCATCATCCTACTGTGAGAACTTCTGGTGGGATTTCTTAATTTTGGCACGAAACTTCGTGCCGAAATTTTCCATTGAAATTAAAGTAAAATAATTATAAAGTATCCAGATTTCTTGAAATGGAAAATTGGAGTTGAATTCAAGAATCCAGTTTCAAAGTTTGAGACTAGATGGGGTGGAATTTAATTTTGATGAAATAATGATAAATTGTGTTTTTGGTTGGAGGAGCAAAATGCTGCATTGTAAAGGATTTTGAATTTTCCCGGGTAATTGTAATTTGTGTTAATGAATAAAGTAATCCAATTCTTTAATCTCAAGTCAAAGTCTCTGGAAAAAAGTACGACTAATGGCAAAATTATCATATACATTTCCTTTTGCCTAATGATTCTATTTAAATAATTTTTATTCATTGAATGCCAAAGGAAAATTTCGCATATGCTCTAAAGTAAGGACAAGAAGTATTGGTGGTGAATTACCAATGAATGCAGAAAATATGGATCAGGGCTTAGAATTATGTATTAAGAATTTAGAGAAATGACACAGACTTAAATAGGTTTGTAACAGTAGTACTATTGCTAGATGTTTCATTTTATATAATAACCACATATCGATAATATTTATTCATTAATATATCAAAAGCAAATTTCTCCTTTGTTTTCTAAAGCAAGGAAGCCTCCGGTGGTGAAATAACACTGAATATTGAAAATCTAGATCAGCGCGAGGTATTATGCTTTGAGAATTTAGAAAAATACCACAAGCCGAAATAGGAGTGGCACAATATATATTTACAGATCAAAATAGGCTTTTGAACTGCCCCAAACCAAATTTTGATGAATATATAAATAAGCAAATACAGAAACATTTTTCGTGTAATGATTGGGTTAAAATTTTTTATTCTAGCCATGCATCTGAAGTGGATGCTATTTAGCAATGAATTAGATATTTAGATTTTATTTTCTATTTTTAACTTTCCATTGGAATTGGTGATAAAAGGCACTTTTTAAATATTTTTGTTAGAGGATTCCCTTATATTTCAGAAAATGATTCGTTTCTAAGTAGATAAGGTATCACAACACGTGATATATTTGTTGCTTTTTTTTATTATGCTATTGTTTCGAGAAATTCAAATACTGTAAAAAGAATTTGTTCTGCAGAAATGCAAGTTTTGGTGATATGTTTAATATCAAGGTTAGTACTAGAATTTGCCGAAAGAACTACCTAGACTTTGTAGCAACTAAGACAAGAAATTTGTACCTCTTAATCTTTTACAAGTCAGTTTTTTTTTTTTTCTAATTTTTTTAGAAGTGTACCAGGGATTTGATTACTTCATTACCAAAGGACATCTAAGTTCCGAGTATATAGGAAATATACGAAATAAACATCTTGTTTACGAGTACATAATTATCGAGTACATTATTTCTGTTTATCAAAAAAAAAATCCGACTTCTTAAAGCTATCTTAAAATGATAGCTAAATAAAAACTATTGTCTTAATCGCTATAGCAACATTTTGGTATTGTCAGATTTAGGACTGCGTCTAGTTGGGATTGACTCCAATTATTGCGACATATTAGAAAAATAATTCTATTTATTTTTAAAATTAAGAAATTAAACAATTGATTTTGACCCCATGTAGCACAGTCTGTTGCTTTATATTGTGCGATGTTATATCATATTACACAATATTTTACAGTATTTAACAATATTGCGAAAATCTATCAATGTCATGCAATATCGTACAACATTTGTGTGCTACTAGGAACTAATAATTTCCCTCAGGTGAGGGCGTAAGCATTCTATTGAAAGAAAGAAAGAGAAGTTTTTTTTTTAATCATCGTGCGTATCAATACTTGGATGATGGTAAATTCACCAGTTACGTCACACTCAGCCACGAAGGAGCCTGAAGTTATCAGATTCAAATTTGTAGATGATTTATGAAAGGCATTCACCACAAGATCATAATACAGTAAAAGCTCCTTATTCGCGCTTCCTTCATTCGCGTTTTCACTGTTCGCGGATCAAAATAATGCGACCCAATTCCTATATTCGCGGATCTAATCAGTACATACATAATAATAAAAGGGTTTCAATAGGTATCCAACCCAATATCCTTTGTAAATGCCGTCAGATGGACTAATGAAAAAGTAAAATAAATCTTATTACAGCTTTATCTAAAGTATGTTGTTCAATGCAAACTGTAAACATAGCCGAAATCGCGAATGGAATAGGACGAGATGAGTTCGGTCAGATAAAATCGAGTGACATCCAGGAATTTCTTGAATCGCCAGATGGAGATATGACTGAAACCGACTTGGAGGAAATGTTAAATTCACAGCCCATTGAAGAAGAGACTTTAACAAGCACCGGAAACGTGAATTTCATTTGAAAAATCTTAGTGAAGGTTTAAGAATGGCAAATGAACTTTGCGATTTCTTTATGAACACTGATCCGTCTATAGAACGAAGTCTTATTTTTAAGAGGCAAATTGCCAATGCGACTACTGCGTATCAGTCTGAATTGAAGGAGGTTTTAAAAACTGCCAAGCAAGAAAAAATTACAAAATTCTCCAAACACTGCCTAAGTCTTAAGATAATTAATCAAAATGTTCAAAAACTCCAATTAAATTGATTTTTTTTTATTTTCTCACCTAGGAACGTATCGCCTATAATTCTGTATTCTTTATTCGCGGCATATTTATGGAACATATACCCAGCGAATAAAGAGCTTTTACTGTATACAAGTCTAATCGTTTAGTTCATCACAAGTCAGGATCATGATATCCGATTTTTTTTCAGAATTCGGAATTAGAATTAAGACACAAGATAGGGAGGACAAAAATATCAGATATTAATGTTGAATTTGAAATTTATAAGATTTGAAATATTCTCGTAGATTAAGCCGAAGAACCTGACTCGTAAACATAATCGAAAACAAGTGAGATTCGTTTCGTTTGAAATGCAAATTACAAGTTGGTTGGATCAAAACTCTGAAAACGGTTGAAAGCAGTATAAAGTTACGTAAAACAGCACTAGAATTGGTTGAAACGGAGCCCCCCTCATAAATTCTAAATCAAACTAGCTCGCTGATGGGCAAAGCTAGAAAAGGATATCGCATCGAGAATAGCATTTTCTCTTTTTCTTCCACTGTAACAAACGCAGGCATTCTGCTTCGTAGACCTTTAAGCGCATTTAAATCTTGTAGATCCCGGTGATAACGTTGAGAAACAGTAGGCGAAATTTTACCCGATTTGGCGAAAAAAGAAATAAGAGGGAGGGAAAAAGGCTTACACTAGATCTCTTTTCGCTTGCCGAATGTTTGTCTGCCGTAGATTTCCTTTGGGAGAAAAAGAGTTTGGCCCCAAATAAAATATAAAAAAAGTGCACAGAAGGCAAGCACATATATTCTATCGCAATATCTTTTAAGGTAACGATCGCCTTGTTTCTAGGCATGTTCCTTTGAAGACGGAAAGGCTAGGAAGGAAAATATGGTTAGGGATATCATCGCTGTATCTGCCTTATATTCCGATTGGGGTGGTGGTGGAAGGGCAGGAAAGTTGTTCGATATGAAGACGGTGGAATTTATGGCGGCAAAATAAACCGAAATGGTGGTGTCGTTGTGTTTTTCCTCGTTTTATTCGCGAAATTAATGTTCGATTCTTTTCTTTAACACCGGAGTTTGTTGCTTACCCTTTTTTTGTGTGTGTGGGGTGAAACTGTTCAGATTGTTCCTTTTTGTAAGAGAACTTTAAGGAAAAAAAGAGAGTTTGTGATTTATTTATTTACCTTTCGTGGTAGGAAAATATCAGAAAACTGCGGAATACGAAAAGCAAAATAGGGATTTATTTATTTTATTTGAAGGCTTATATTTTTCATTCTTTTAAAACCTACACTTAGAAATTGCTTCCGAAATTTAATTTTTTTCTTGTTGAATGAAAAATACTATTCGTACTCTCACAGGGTATATACAAGGAGTGTTTAAATGAAAAGGCAGGAAACGACATTGTGGGTATACTTTGAATAAAGTATATACCATAGGTCTTAGCTCAAAGATCCAATCGATTAACGAGTCGAAGAATTCCTTGTTGCCAGAATTCCTGTGGTCTTGATGATAACCAGTCCTTCACAACCTCCTTGAGTTCGCCTTTCCGTTGGTGTGGTGTGGAGAGAGGGATGCCAGCTCAGGTGTCATTCTCATCTGACCGGGGTTCAAAATCTCGAGGTCCGTCCCAAAATAGCCTTAGTGTTGCTTTACATCAGGGCGTTAAAATAACTAAACTAAAGTAAACCTTGAGTTCGCATTCCTGAGTTGCAATGCTTTCCCTTCAGATGTTTCTTCAGCGGATCCATGACATGAAAATTGCAGGGTGACACGTCTGGGCTGTGGAGCGGATGGTTAAGCTGCTCCCACTTGAACTTGGCCAGTTCCACTTGTGTGGCACTAAAGACGTGTACTCGGAGTTAGAACGATGTCAGGCACTCGGAGTAACACTGGAGGCGTGTTATCATGGAGCAGAACCACATCCTCCGGGAGTCGACCCGTTGTTCTTGATATACCCCCAGACGTCTTCAGATGTCACAAAGTAAGCATCGGAATTAATGATTGAGAAAAAACATTGGAAGACGAAATCAAGGAAGTTGTGAAGGACTGGATCTTGTCACGACCACATGAATTTCGGGAAAAAGGAATTCTTCGGCTCTTTAATCAGTGGAATTGTTGTGCTCAAAACTATGATGTATACTTTCAATAAAGTCTTCATTTATATTCACAATGTCGTTTCATACCTTATAATTTGTGATCTCCTTGTGTATATATATTTATAATAAATTCATTCGAATAAATTTTGTACCAGTATGTATACCATATTTTCTATTTCTTAATACAAACTACGTTATTAAATAAATTATATTTCATTGAAAATATATTAAGTTTGAAAGCACATAACCAACATGCATATCATAAACACATATTGAACAGATATAAAAATATAAAATCGCATAAAAATGTTATGAAACGTTGGAATGGATTCACTACGAAAATCATATTCAGATGGCGCCACGAATATGGTATCAAAATATAATTAATCAATAATCAAATTCTGAAAATATTCAAATAGAATAATATTGTTGTGAAACTCAAGATTTCAAATCTCAAAAACATGAGACGGGAGTAAAATTCGATAGCAAAATTTCAAAATATCTTAAAAATATCAAAAACCTGAAGGAAAAAAATGAGGGAATTAGAGCGGTATAGAGAAAGAGAGAAACTCTTACAAATTTCTTCTGCATAATTTAATATAATTGCTCCTCCATAATATTCTTTAAGATGTATTATAGTGGAAAGGGACAATTTGATAGAAAAAATATATATTCCATAAATTATAATCTATGTGTTATGTGTTGATACTGATATGCTAGTCTGTTGACATAAAATATTTGTCTAAATTCAAGCAATCGTTTTTGATTTCTGTAACAATGAAATTTACTTATACGAAATGAATTGCAAAGAACAACTTGAATTTGCATAAAAGACATTATTTTGCATAGTGTATACCTATAACTACAAAGGAAAATGCTTTGTGAAATTATCTCTGAAAAAAATAACAAAACAGTTTGATAGAGGTTGTTAAAATTTCACAAAACATTGTTATTTAGAACATATGAAGTATATTCTAATCTAAATTTGAGCTCTGTATTTTACTACATAAATCGTTTTCGAAATATTAACTTAGAAGTATTTATAAAACTTACACGACCCTTTCAATGTTTGGATTTTTAATAGCATAGATATCAATGAAAAGTTTCATATTTTGAATTCCATTGTTTGGAAGGATTTTGAATTGTTTTCTTTCAGTAATATAGAAACACCATTTTGAGAGTGAACAATAACTCATTTTATAAGAGTTTTATCTTTTATATCATGCTTTGAACCAAAAATTTATTTTTCATCTTTGTAAAGTCTCAAATTTCTTTACTTTAAGCTTGAAAGTAGTCTGAAGTATAATGCATACTTTCGTAAAATTAATAAGATTACTTGAAGAATCACTCTTTCTGCCGAAGAATAGGTACTCTTATTTTTCGTAGCATTACACACAACTAAGAAGTATTTATTTGCATAATAAAATGTGAGACAAGTTTGCTTTTAGCTGTCAGAAATCTAATTCTGTTTCTCAAAAAAGCTGAAAAAGCGAGAATTTCTTCGCATTTGTATTGTCAAACACAGCCTCTGTAATTCGACTGCAGATACAAGGTAGGATTATTAAAATCAGGAATTCGAATCAATGCTCTTAAGATGTCTAGACAGTGTCTTCAAGAATAATTTGAAAAAAAGTTTTATTTTTATACACTATGGATCAGGGCCATCTTATTTAAAATAAAACTTCGGATGTCTTCCAACCGTTGTGGAATAGAGAACTTCACAAATCTAAATTTATAATCAATTCAAACAGAAGACAAAATAAGATTTGAACTCTTTTCTCCTGCTTGTATTTTGTTTAAAAAAATTATTGAATTTAGATTCCATTATTTGAATATTTTTACGAGTTATTTTTATAACACTTCTGAAGGCTTTCGCTCAGAGAGTTTCATAAATTCCACTTGAAATACTTTTTTAGACAGGTGCGAAATATAAATGATTTAAACAAATGGTTAGAATTGAAAGGAAGTTTTAGAAGTAAGTTTGTAATCACTAACCAGGAGTTTTCGCAATAATTTATAGCAATTTTTGTTCTAAATTTCTCGAAGTATTCGTCTTTTTCTGTTACTTCCTTTTCTTAATTCCTCTCATTTTAGATTCTGATGCATTATACAAACAGCAGACAATAAACAAAAGAGAGAAAGATCTGGGCACTTTGAAACGTTGATAACAAAATTATAGCATGTGAATCATTATTGTATCAACGATTTCAGGGAAGAATTAAAGGCTTGCAATCAGAATACTGAAAGTGACTATTGTTACGAATTTGCAATATTGCTTCCCAGAGTAACAAGTCTTTTAATATGGAAGAAATTTTACAATTGGCTAATGGGTGCTGAATGGTGCCAAGTCAATGACCAAAACTCAGCAACGCATTCGAACACGAAAACGAAAATTCCTAAAAAGTATTGGCATTGTGCAAAACAATAAGTGTTAATATCGATTAGGAACGAAACTATATCTTTCTGAGAGATTATTTCTCTTTCACTAGAAGTAAAAAAAAATCCAGGGACAAATCTGAGAATAAGTCAGAATTAAGTTGTAGAAAGTAGCAGACGTCTCGAAGGATGTGAAAAGTTTTGCAACTCTCTTTCCTAATAGTTCTCTCTGAATATTTTGCGCTGTTAGAATTTTTGTATTGCTCATTTGATATTTGTAAGCTGTTTTTGTTGTAAGTACTATGCAATTTGGTTGTATTTTGTTACTGTATATTTGAACTTTAGGGTAGAATCAAGCTTCATTATTTGATATTGAGCCTGTGGACTTTTTACTGTACAACCACTGAATGAAAATATTTATGTGTTATTAATGAAGTGTTATTTGTACTGTGTATACTTCATATAAAAGTTTACTTGTATGTTAAGTATATATATTAGATGGATGTTAATTACGGTTACAGTATGTTCTGTATATAGTGATTGTCAGTGTTTTTCACAAATTAGTCTCATATTATTATTTGCTTTGTCTCAAAACTTTGTTTAAGGCCTAGACTGGGATACGGAGATTCCATCCAATTAATTTTCATATATGGAAGATAATTTACGGAAAGATAATATGAATTAAAACAAAGTACACTGATGGAAAAAAAATCCCAACACCCAGAAAAAATTATTGTACAGTTATGAAATTTTAGGAATACATTTGTCTAGGTAACATATTTAATTGATTAAAGTTACAAGATCACAGGTAGAGACATTTCAAATGTGAAATGTTGGTACATTAGTAACCGGTGTAACCGCCAGAATTTTGAATGCAAGCATGCAAACGTGCATGCATTGTGTCGTACAGGTGTCGGATATCAGTTTGTGGGATGGAGTTCCATGCCTGTTGCACTTGGGCGGTCAATTCAGGGACGGTTAATGCTGGTTGGGGATGACGCTGGAGTTCTCGTCCAATGATGTCCGATACGTGCTCGATTGGAGAAAGATCTGGTGATCTAACAGGCCAAGGCAACAGGTCGACACTCTGTAGAGCATGTTGGGTTACAACAGTGGTATGAGGGCGAGCGTTATCCTGTTGGAAAACACCCCCTTGAATGTTGCTCATGAATGGCAGCACAACAGGTTGTATCACTAGGCTGACGTACAAATTTTCAGTCAGTGTGCGTGGGATAACCACGAGAGTGCTCCTGCTGTCATACGAAATTGCTCCCCAAACCATAGCTCCAGGAGTAGGCCCTATGTGTCTAGGCCGCAGACAGGTCATTAGCGGGCGTTCACCTGGCCTCCTTCTAACCAACAAACGGCTATCACTGCGACCAAGGCAGAACCAACTTTCATCAGAAAACACAACAGATCTCCACTCCGTCCTCCAATGAGCTCTAGCTTGACACCACTCACGTCGCAAACGGCAGTGGTGTGGAGTCAGTGGAATGCACTGTACAGGGCGTCTGGTTCGGAGCTGTCCTTGAAGTAACCGATTTGTAACAGTTTGTTGTGTCACTGTGGTGTCAAATGCAGCTCGAATTTCAGCTGCAGGCGCAGTACGATTAGCCACAGCCATACGCCGAATACGGCGATCTTCCCTCTCAGTAGTACCACGTGGCCGCTCAGAACCTGGTCTTCTTGAGGCAGTACTTTCCCTTGACCACTGCCGCCAATACTCATGCACAGTGGATACATTCCTGCCAAGTCTTTCAGCAATATCGTGGAAAGAAAACCCACCTTCTCGTAGCCCTACAACACGACCTCGTTCAAACTCAGTGAGCTGTTGATAATGGCTTCTTCGTCTTCTCAGAGGCATCCTTGACTAACATTAACTCACTACGTCAAATCTCAACTGCAAATAACGATCACGAACCTTACAGCGCTTATTTAAAGCAAACCTCATTTGCATGTTCATAGTATCGCTACTAGCGCCACACTTACGCGCTTAGCTCGAAATTTGAATCGACGTCATCTTTCAGATGTATAAACACGCCTACCAAATTTCGTTTATCTAGCACAGCTCCTTCCTAGTTTTGGGATTTTTTTTCCATCAGTGTATTTACGCAAGTCATTAAGAAGAGTAATGGTTGAATTGTTTTTTCAGTAACAAAATAAGTTAATTATATGTCTAATATGGCTATGCAAATATGTCTTTGCAATTACAGCTCTATAACATCAATATGAAAATAATATTTTCTCTGATACCAATTAAAAGTTTGGACGAAAGAAACATTGGGGGTAAAGGTAATTTGAAATAATTTTGTTATAAAATTTTCAATTTTAAAATAATTTGCTTCGAATTTCAATTTTAAATGAAATAAAATTACATAACTATAACAATTCATTATGTGATTAGGTCAAGAATCGTTAACATTACTCCTTTTCTATTATTATTTTTCAATTTAAACTTAATTAACTTAAAGGTTACTTAAACTTCGGCGATTTCTTTTATAAGAGTAAGATAATTATTACCAGTTCATTTTTCATATTTTATTAAACTCGCACTTAAATGTCCCGAATCACTACATGACAATTATGGTAAACGTGATAACAATGGAATCACATATAACATTTTATCAGATGGAAAAAATATTCAAAGTATAAAAGTTATAGGAAAAATCCAAGCAATCTTTTTAAAAATAGAAACTAATGTGAGAGCAAGCATTAAAAATATGCCATCCGTAATTCAAAAAAATATATAAAAAAATGGTAAAAACATTTTATTATAGCATTTCACCTTTAATCCTTTGGGAACCCTTTTCTTTTTTTTATTGTATTTGAAGCACAATTATTTTGGACAATTAAAAGCAATATATTTTATACAAAAATTAATTTATTTCCTATTATTTTCGGTATTGAAATAACTTAGAGTATTTAGAATTACAAAAAGAAAAAAAAAATCAAAAAAAGGTATTCTGTTCTGATACGTCATGTATATTTAAAACTTAAGCATACATAAAAAATATTTTGAAAGAAAATGTTTCTGTTGTTGCGTCTTTAATCTCATACGACATTAACTTAAATCAAAAGCAATTTTTACAATTAACGATATCACACTAAGTTTCCAATTCATTAGCTAAACGGCCCTCTTTCTCACCAACTCCCATCTTTGTCTTGAAATCACGATATACCTTATGATTTGTGACTTCTATTATCTCTGCCACCTTACGGAACGCTTCCGAGACCCAACAGCCGATCTTAATCTCACTCAGGTTTCGCAAGCGGCCATTCTTTTTGGCACTTTATTTTCTTTTCACGGTGGCGATTCATCCGATAAAATCATCCAACGATTCGAGAAGCAAGCAAGCAGCATTGTGTAATCGGTGTGAACCGTTTTCATTATCTCGGCGAAGGAACCTTGGAAGGATGATGGCCATGCCGTATCGATCAGCCTACGCCATTTCCCCTGCTGACGTTTAAAAAAACGGTCGGAACTAACAGGTCATTCATTTCCTGTCTGGATCGTAATTTATTAGTTTTCCAAAACATCGAGCAGAGTCAGTTTTAATCTCGAGCTGGGGAAAAATGATCGAGGAATGGTAAAATTGTCTTCCTTTTCCATCTTGATGAAGTATGTCGAAGAAAACAGGAGAGGGGATATTCCAAGCCGAACCTTTTTGTCCGCGCAACTTCTTTTCTTAATTATGCGAAAGTTTTAGAAGTGTTTCACGCTCTTTAGGATGAAATTTGTCACTGCTTTTGTTGAGCCACATTCTTTTTAGGAGGCGAATTGGGTGAGGAACGATTTTTCTTGAATCGTCGGCAAACAGCTGGAGATTCAATCATTGAATTGAATTGAATTACAGGAATTTAACTCGAAAAAATAGTTTTTAATCTTTCATGTTTGTTTAGATATTTTGGACAACACTAGATTTTAAAACTGCCTATTTGCTTTTTTACCAGAAAATTTTATATCATCTAATATTCAAAGTGATGCTTATTTCTTTTAACATTTTCACCGATACCGAAGTTATATCTTGACTGTCAAATACTTCTATTTTTATTTGTCTTTTCATGGAGTTTACCTAATTTATCTTTAGCGATAAACACTTTAATATTAAAAAATCTTTTTAATAGTACCAATTTAATTTCCAAATTTTTCCCATTTAATTGAAAGTGTCTGTAAGACGAGATATCTCCTCTGGAACGTTGAAAGTGTGAATTCTTTCTACATAACGTTTAATTTGGTAGCATTAAAATTCTTTTATGGAACAAAGGAAGGTTTGGTTTAAAACAGTCTTGATAATTTTTATCGTGGTTAAGAAACAAGTATCAACCAACCTGTCAATCTTTCAGGTTCATACAGCTAAGGAAGTTTGATATCGGATACAATATAATCTATGATCTAATCTCGTATCATAACTGGGATCTGCAACATGGTCATTATCATTTGTCTGAAATCTATAAATATGTTTGCTTATTCCTGAACTATTAATGTTTATACTTCAAATATTTCCCTCACAGTTTGACCCCACAGTCCCCCATATTTTGAGAAAAATAAATATTATATAAATAAAAGATGACTCAAAATTGAAACCAGATTTGAATTTTCAACCATTCGTACAATAAAGTGTTCTCAATATTATATTATATATAAGCTAAGTAAGGAGGAATACAACTTAATCAAAATTACTACAAATAGAAAAAGAATACGGCCTGAAGACTTCTATTTGTTGTAATTTTGATTATGTTGTATTCCTCCTTACTTAACTTATATTGCTAATTTATTCAGATTCATATGTATTTTAGTGGCTACATTTGCTCTCACGAAATGCAATGACAGGTTTTTAATTTTAAAATTTTAAACTTGTACTCATTCGAAATAATTTTTAGTTTTGTTTTCGTAATTTGTTTCGTTTTCTTAATTATATTAATTTAGTTTTGTTTCCTAAACTGGTTTTATTTAATTTAGATTTTATTTTTGTGGACTTTTTGTTGTTTAATTCCGAATTAAATTTTAATCCCGATACCAACATAAATAGTTTTGGTTTAATTTTTGAGGACTCTGGAAATGGGTTTTGATTATTTTATGCTTTTATGATTGTTTACTTTATATATATATGTATATAGACACTGCACTTCTCCTGTTCTCAATTCTATATAAGTAATATACAATAAACGCACTAAGCAATTAAAACCAAATTTCAGAAATAATCAAAAATTAAATTCCTTCGGAAACGAAACGGAACTTATTACGGGAACGAAACTAAATCTTGGAATCAAAACTAAAAAGGATTTCGGATTTGAACAAAATAAAAAAAAACATAATTGTCTTAAGTAATTAATTTGATTCCATTGTTTTACTTTTAATTTCACTCCTATTGCTTATATATATATATATATAAATATATATATATATATATATATAAAGAGAGAGAGAGAAATGTTTTTCTTGTTATAGTATCAACGTTGTAAATAAGGAATATTTTGAATTTGCAGTCCTACCCAAATTTATTTAGAGATTGTAGGAATAAGCCTCACGCTTTACATTCTTCGATAAATATTAAACAATTAAATTATGTGAATTATGATCCTTGAACAAATATTTAATCGCGGATAATTTTAGGGAAATTTTATGCTGGCATTGCGTTTCGAATTCATAACATAATCCTAATTGCTAAAGTATTTTGAAATCAGGATTTGAGATTTGTAATTTGATTGTCCTATTCCCTCATTTAATTCCATTTGCTTTTGCATTTATTACTGTGTGATGCTTTAATGGGGAGTGAAAATCTTTAATATTTAGTAGAATTTCATTGAAAGTAATACAATATTAAAGGCGATTATTGCTTTACTCATGTTTAACAGCACGTTAAATGTGCACTAAATGCTAATTTAATTATATTCAATATTTATAGGGAATTAAGAGCCCATTCTGTGCATATCAAATATTACTCTAAATGAGGAACGTATTATTCAAGTCATCTAATTAGTTGAATGGTTGAAATGAGTAAAAATGTATTGATATTATGAGTTTCCTTGACTGCGGATAAGAAATTTTATGTGATTATGAAGTTACAATACAATCATGATACTAGCTTAGCAAACTCTTCATCTATATTTATTTTAGTTGATATTTGGAATTTCAATAAATGGAAATAATGATAAGGTTATGAAGATTTTTTGACATTAATTTTAAGATTCAATTCCAATGTTTTTAAATATTTTAAGAGCAGTTGATATTTTACCATGGTAATTGAAAGAATCTCACTCACTCACACACACGCGCACACACACGCACACACACACACACACACACACACACACACACACACACACACACAC
>JAPMOQ010052775.1:2578754-2603142 GCA_026543055.1 Argiope trifasciata | reverse complement strand
ACACACACACACACACACACACACACACACACACACACACACACACATTTTCCTTAGGTATTTTCGTCCTTTCTTGGGAAGGTTTCATAATCTGTCATCTATCTATCTCTGGAATTGAATTTACCCTCTTATCTCTACATAAATAATTTACTTGGCACCTATTTTTCAACCCCTTTCAAATCTTTTCAGAAATCTCCTTCATTCACTAAGTTAGTTCCTTTTCAAAACTTTTCCCGAACCAACCCAACCTCAAGAAGATAAAAAAAAGACGCCTCTGCAGAACTTAACTGCAGAGTCAATTAGCTGGAGAATGAAAACTATTTCCTAAGAATTTACTTCCACAACTTTTCTTTAAAACAATATCCAATTTCAGCCATCCTGAACGACATCCCGAGCAGAATTCGCAGTGAAAGTTGCACTCTGAAAAAAATTCCAAAAAACGCAACTTGACGAGCACACCGAGTCACAATTTTATCTTTCCAATTTTTGTTCTTTGTTGGGAAGGTCTCATAATAGAGGCTAATTACTTCCACCAACCTAATGACAAGCATACCCCCTTTTAAATTTCTAATGAGATTCGGGGGTTAAATATTCGTTATCTTAACCTAAAAGTGCTTTGTCCCCTTCGTCTTCAGGGCCCTTATCAGAGAATAAAACAATAAAGGCGGGTAATTAGGAGGCATCCCATCCTCCTCGAGTCCACCCTCCAACAAGAAGGAAGTCGGGGTTCCTGGACGTTCCATTGTTCTTTGGCGCGGGAGCTGGGGACTATGAAGAATTGTATTCGAACCGCTAACAAGTTTTTCAGCTGAAGCAGCAGCATTGTGGCGAAGCAGTAAATCTTCGCCTGTATCATGTGGTTTTGATTTGGACCAGAGAAAAGTAGTGTTCAAATTTGCAAAAGGATTCAGTGGAGGAATATAGATAATTTTACATTAGAAGTATAGAAAAGGAATTGATTAGTAAATAATAGAAGATTCTTTTTCAAGGCAAAGAGATTTGCAGTATTTGATAGATTATTTGTTTCCACAGACATATTTGTTTTTGGGCTTTACAGCAACAAAGTATTAGGTGGGGAATGTCGACCAAAAAAAAGTAGGAAAATAATCTACATATAATTTAAAAATAGCTGTTTTATATCTGAAAAGATATTCAATTGTTCAATAAAGATTGTGTTATCTTTATGAAAATTAAGCTGTTTATACAGTAATTATTGACATCTTTTTTAGAGGGAGACAATATCTTTGGGAATTACGAATAAGCTTTAAAATCTGCAGATATGATTTATTATTTATTTAATCTCATTGGTTTCATTCTACCGATTCAAAATGATGTATGATGCATGAAAACCGGTATGGACAATTCATGTATGTCAAAAAATGCATGCATTTTAGAAAAATCTTGCTTAATGCTGACAAAAAGCAAAGAGCTATTTATTAGAAAGAATAGACTATCTTGAAATCAGAAAAATAAAGGATTTGAAGGATTAATGAAGTGCAGTAGTTGAAATATTTTTGTAAACAACCCATTGTTGAAGTCACGGTTTTAGTCAAAATAAGATAAACTAAGAATTTTCCTATTCAAATAGTTTTAGTTATTCTACTTGTATATTTTTCCAATCTTAAATCATTTCGCTCATTTCAATCGATATTATTTCGTTGGAAATAACGATCAAATAGAAGTGATTCCTCCAAGACTGTGTCACACATTCCATTAAAAAATTTTTTCACCCGTATCCTCTCTTCCACCATTTCATAAAATTTCTGAACTTGGCGTAAAGCCATGGATGAAACGAGTGCTCAGAGTTTTATTTTCAGAATCCCATACATGAGAGTTTTGTACTTAGTATTGTACTGAATAAAACCTAGTAGATATTTGAGAATTTATTTTTTGCTTGATGAAAATTTAAATCAAAATGTTATAAATCTACAGTTTTAGTTACATAAACGTATGCTAATTTTTCCCTTTCCAAGCCATAAGGCCTTTGGATTATCGCATTTATAATAATACGAAATAACAGAAATATAGATGTTCAAAATATTGATGGATTTGATTCAAAATTGAACTACACTTTAAATATTTTCTTTCTACCATTTCAATGTCTGTAATCATTTATCTTCATTTGCACTCAAACAGAGAAACTTCCTGTTAATGAATTTGATGCAAGACTGAAAATTTAACATAAAACCGACATATTAAACTTTATTCTTCCTTTATATATCGTTTTTGCACTATGCTGCTCAAATATAGGTATAATGCAAAAACATTATGAGTTTTTCTGATCAATTTTTTGATAAAATACTCTTCTTATGAGTGTATATGAAAAAATTAAAGTTTGAAAAATAAAAGATTAAGTAAATTTTTATTTCATTTTTCTTTATATGAAATAAAAATTTGAACCGACAGAAATTTTTTATATAAATGAACTATACTCATTACTGTTAGTTATGTTAACATCGCCCTTTTTTTAGAACACTAGTGCTACTTTAAGACGAACCTCGCACTTTTGACCTACGGTTTGATGACTAGAATAGTTCTTGAAGTGGCATTGCCCTCTCCAAACTTCCTCACCAAACCAGAAGGAGACCATTTTTCCCAGTGGATTTAACGTGCACTAGATTCACTTACACAGATGTTCTTCATTGCCTGCATAGTGTCTCGAACCTGGAAGACTTTATCAACCTTGCTACTAATCATTTTTAGATTCAGAAGAAATAAGATTGCAGAACTAAATTATTGTTTCAGATGCTTCATTTCTGAGGCATAACTGTTATCAGTTTAGGAAATATTTTTCATCTTCTGTGCATGAATTTAATTCCTTTGATTGAGTCAAGGGACAAAATAGTCGTTTTTATTTAGATTTATAATTAGATGCGTAATTTGTAAATAGAAGGAAATATTTATTATTTCTTTATTATCCTCCAAGATAAATTCCCGGATAATCTTTAGTAGATGAAATCACATTTAAAATATATCTCTTTCTAGTTATTGTAGTCCATAAAACAAAGATTTTTTTTATTTCTTTCATCTGTGTTTGTATGTGTGGACTGATTCGTCATAAATGAATTTTTTGAATTATTCCCCATCTGCCTTAGAATAATCATTGGGAAGAAATAAAGTATAGTGAATAAGTGAATAAATATAGTTAATATCAAATAAGCGAATTACAATAAGTGATGAGTTTTGTCTTAAGATTTATCAAAAATTCACTTAATGCAGAACGTAAAGAAGTCATTTAATTCATTATTGATATTATTCACTGTGATATTTTATAAATTATAACAACTTTAACTGACTTTAATAAATGATTTACTATTATTCAGATAACAAATACTTAACATTTTAATAACATTTAATAACATTTTAATAAATACTTAACATTAATCCCCATTAAAAATGAAAAGTACCAAATTAATTTTTCATTGAAATTGATCTCTTAGAAAATTTAAAGTGATACATAGGAGTAGCAACAAAGTCGAAAGAATTCAAATAATTCCACTTTTGTTTTGAAAAATGAGCCCTTACGTTAAAATGAGAAATGATCCTTTAGTTGTGTTTCAAACGGATAACAAATGATAGGGAATTCTGAAACGATGCACTTTGCTTCATTTGTTTTAAAATATTCGTGCTCAAACGGTGCCTTTCTACTTTCAAACGTGATTTAATGTACTTCTTGCCTTTTTATAACTAAATAGTTGATACAATTTTCAAGTGATTCTCTAAAATAACAAAATTAGAAGAGAAAATGCACGAAATGAATAATGAGATATAGAGTATAAAACATTTTTAACATTGTAATATTAGCGGACAATCGAATTCTTTACATCTGAAATGCCACAATTAGATTTAAAAAAGCAATGTTCGTGCTTTGGTTAAAAATTTTACCAACTTTTAATACTTACTCGTGCATGATGAATTCAGTTGAAGACAGATTTCAAAAGAGAAGAATCGATTTTAATTTGAAATCTAATATATTCAAGAATGTAAATTCTAAAATGACATTTTTTTTTCAAAAATAAGGCTTTAATGGGAAGATATTTAAATTTGAACTCCAGTATTTCTATCGTAATGCAATATGAGGTACTGAAACTCTGCCATATATAAAGTAAAACAAAAAGTTCTGAAACTCTGTCATCTTGAACACATGGTAGCGTTTTTCGATGAAGCATAGCTTTAGTTACCAGTGTTCGCAGTACGGAAAAAGATATTGTGTTATAGAAGTGTTGTTGGAAATGGGAAATACTTTCTCTTGATGGAAGAAAAAGTATTTATAAACGACCATTATTTCAAGTGTTTCAACTCACCTTTTTCAACAAGTTTGGAAAAGGCGACAGAACAATTCCAAGAAAGATTTAATAAGAATTTTAAAAAGTGATTGAGCCATTTCCTCAGGATTTGAAAAAGTTCCACCATGCAGAAAACATTCAAAAGAATAGAAAGTGGTATAAACAGTAAGGGAGACCAGCCATACTGCTCTAATATAGCTGGCCATGCTGTAGAAAAACTTTCCAGGACGAATCATTTCATGTGGTATTGAATTCCATTAATCACACAATTCCCCCGATCTTTCACCACCTGATGCCTACTTGTGGGGAATATTAAAGGTGAATGTGTTCAACTGTGAAGTTCCGCTAAGAACTGTGTGTGCATTAAGTGAGAAAATCATCTCTTTTTGCAGGAGTCTTCAGTAACCTTTGTTTCAGGATATGTTTAATACTCTGCGTGAACGATATGAACACTGTCTAATTACATATCTGAACGTATCTGATTTACTGTAGTAAATCACCCTGCTAATAATGTGTATGTATGTATGCTAATTGTTTTGAGAAAAAATAAACTTGCAGATTATAATGATGTAACTTTGCTCATATTTTCATTTCAGTATTGTATATTTGGGAGCATACTGTATTTAATATGAAATATATTTGAAAAATTATTCACATAATATCTGGGATCTTTTAAATTTAAAAAAAATACGATAAATATCACTCGAAGGCAAAATATTAACTATAACTTTAAAATCAGAAAAATTTATTAAAAAACAAAGATGAAATATACCGCAGAGTGAAAGAAAATCGAATTAATTTGCTATTAATATTCTTAAACAAGAAATAAATGTCAAATGCAATTTCAGATCTCCAGTGTACATTTGATGAAAATTACAAGCGACATTTAATTCATTAGCTGTAAAAAAAGTTTTATTTCAGCTAGCAGAAAGTCACTAGATTAAAACTCCCGTTAGAGTAAAAATTCCTGACGAAAATAATTACTCTCAAAGCATGCGAGAGGAAAAAAAAAGCAAACGACCTGAAAAAAAAACTTTCCTTCTCCCCCTCTCATCTCCGCTTAATCACCCTGCAACAACCCAACGGTAATGTTTAATCTCATTAAAATGTGGGCGCATGTTTTATCGTAGTCTAAACCATTTATCTTATGCTAGGGGAAAGCGAGGTACAAAAAGTCAAAAACCTTATCATTTTCTAGATGGACCATCTGCTAGAAAAAAGTAACATTAAGCGAAACAAAACAAAAACCGTGAACCGCACTGTGTGATAAAGATCCAAACTGCGTCGTGTAACCCGACGCGAAAACAACAGAGAAAGCGAATGCCAAAACAAAAATGAATCATTCGCTGCTCTCAGTGCAAATTCAGCTGGCTTCCTTTTGTTGTATTGATTCTCTCTGACGCGTGGAAGGTGATGGCATGCCACTGTCGTTCTATTTGAGCGGTTTTCTTCTTCGAAGATTCTTTATCAGACGATTCTGTGTGAAAGGAAGGGAGGAGGGCCGCAATCCTGTCAAACCCAGCTGCGCGGATTCAAGATGTTAATTTTGTTTCGTATCGAATCTTGAGTAGCTGTGAACGCGTTCCGTCTCGATTATTCCGTTCGAAAAATAGAATGAAAAAAAAAATTCTGAGAGGAATCGACTTGTCACGGAATCTGATTATTTAAATTTTTATAAAGTTTAATGTATGTTTTAAAAGGAGGAGCACAATTCTATTTTAAAGAGCTTGAATTGCTTTATAAAGTTTGTTTTAAAAGATTGTTAGAGAGAATATTAGAATGAAACGCATCTTTAAAATTTTGAGTGCTATTTTTAAGTTTAAGTTTAAAGTAGAATTTTAAGTTAATCAATTGATTTTTAATCATTAACTTCTGGAAAACATTCGTAGTTTTCACTTTTTAAATAAGTCACATTTAAGAAAGAATAGCTTTAATGCATCATCCACGAAAAGGAAACAGCTCCTATAATAAACAATAACATAGCCAGGTTTTCAAAGTAAGGAAAAAATTACTTGGATTCTGAAGGAGCCTATTTCACGTCTTTAGAACCTATAATGAATAATACATATAAATGTTTTAACAAATTAAGACTGTGAAGTTAAATACGGATTATTCTATTAAATAACTCTAATCTGAATATATTAAAAGTTTCAACGAAACTCTCAGAAGCTAAAAAAGATGAATGAAATGCACATTAAATTTTCACACAAATCTGTATTTAAAAATAAATAACGGGCTGCTTTATTCAAATTCACTAAAATTAGTATTGTTTACTTCTTTGTCGTTTATTTTACCGAGGAAAGAATATAAAACTTTAATAATCTATGACGACTCACCAACTAATGATGATCTTATGATTTAATTAGATTGATGGTGCTTGAAAAGTATTTTAGAATAAATTTCGGTAATTCTAAACGATCATTTGGTGAAGAAACTTAAAATTTGCCAGCAATGTTACGTTTTAGTTTATTAATAATTTGCTTTTTGAAGATAAGTTTCCTGGTTAAAACTTTGGGGAAATTAATAATTAACTATTTTTAACCAACTTACTAATTTTGTGGATTAAACGCAAACCACTTAAAAAGCTGTTTAATAATATTACAGTTACTATTTTCTCATCATCGATTATAAAGGCTAATTACATCACTGATCAAATACGGGAATTATTGGTTAAAAAGAATTAGGGCTACGAACACATTTTAAGAATATAACATTTGCTCCATTCTTGGCCTATTTTTTCGATCATCTTTCAGAACAAAACTGGTAGTTACATTTTTAATAAGTAGAATTATAGAATTTTATTTAATTTGTAGAATTATATCTTACTTCTCTCTGCTGGCTACACGGCAAGGTAGATGAACAGGTATTTATTATGTGGTAGTCAATAAAAAGGATTCCTCTCTACAAGCTGAAAGGCAAAGGTAGATTCCTTTACATCTCAGTTACTATTTGGCAACATAAATTGCTGATACTAGAAGCAGTCAAATTTGGAACTGGAAATCACTTTTCGGGTCCTAACTTCTAGGATATTGTAGTTATTGAAAAAATTTAAATATAAAATGTGTCCGTTTTAATACGGCGCCAGTTTGGTTAGTTGGATTTCTATTTTTTTTTAGATTCATTATTAAGAAAATTATAGCGAAATGAGAATTTCTTTCACTAATTCTACACTTTTTGGGCTAGATGTTCCTTTACGAACTCATTCGAGATTTCTGTATTTCTAACAACATATTCCGAGGCAGTTGAAATTCAGACAAAATCACTGTAGTTATTCTGTTCATAAGAAAATATGGAAAAAGTGTTATACGCATTATATAAACTTTTAAACGAAGGAGAGTTTTGGACTCTAGGGACCCTGAATGATGGGGGATTGAAGAAAATTTTCCAAAAACATGTCATGACACATGTCATATTTGGATTTGAATATGTTGTCATCTTATAGTACTTTATTCTGATTAACCGATAGCGTATTGTAATACCACCTTGGTATATCGTGTATCTTTGACAGTACTCATTCATTCGTCTGAGAGGATTAAAATAGGATGTCATTAAAAACTGATTGATGACATTTTTTGTTAATAATCAAGCTAACAAGCCCTGAAATGCATGACAAATTTAAATTTATATTAATCTGATTAAAAGCTGAGTGCAGTAAAAGTAATTCATCACAGCGCAATAAGAATAGTCAATTCAAATTGTGAGGAATAAGAAAAACGAAAACAAACGAAATTAATTAGAAGATGAGAGAAATTTTGCTTTGATCTCTGAACAGCAAAGGATACGAGTTACAGTGAGCAGTGCACTTAACTTCAGATTAATTATCTTTGTCGTGCTGACACTGACTGAATGCTTTGGCACCGATAAGTTTGCAAACAATGAGCGGATATTTACTAACTCTCGGTAGCAGGCGCGCCAAGAAAGACGGCAGGTCGTCTCCATTTCTTTTTCTGTAAACAGAACTGCTAAATGTTTGCTCTCTTAATTAGGTAGAGTTCAAAGCGTCACTTACCAAAAGGGAACGAAGGATTGTAAACATCTTCAATCGGTTTTTCTCGCCATTTAATTAAATATTAAGGTTTTACAATTGATTAGGCTAATTGAGATGGGAAATGGTAATTACTCAAAGATTTGCAAGCTTTCCGAAGATATTGGCGTCTTTTTGAATAACAAATTCGCCGATGTTGAAAACAAGAGAACTTATTTATTGAAAGAAATTAAATATGTATATGGGCGACATACACTTCTTTTTAAGGAAAGTTTTGTTAAATTTATCAAGCAGTATTACAGTGAATATATATTTAGTATCCAACTATCAGGTAAAGGAAAAGATTATTTTATATTTTTGATGAATGAGTTTAATAACCAATATCATGACTCTTTAATGGCCAGTGAAAGAGTCATAGATAATCCTCCTCCTTAACTGTTTTTTTTGCATTTTTGATAAATTATTCTAGTCTGGGTATTAAAAAAATGTAACCATGCTGGAAGGAAATATATAGCTGTTAAAATCTTTTAATTAAAATAATTAGTTGAAAAACCATAAATTATTTCTATGTAATAGTTTTTATTTAAAAAAAAAAAACAGATAACTGTCATATCAAAAGTGGTTGATAAGACTATTTTTTTATTAGCACGATATGAATTTCTTACGTTCATAAAATTGTATTAACTATTTCCTTTTTTCCCCCTACCACCGTTATGGAGTAGTATTTGTATTCCTCATCTTATGATATATAATTAAAAGACTGCCTTTAAAGAATAGAGATAGTAAGGTACATTGCTCGTCTCAGATGGAATATTGAAATAATTTTTCCAAACAATACCTGAAAACATAATTCTTTATCTTGTCTTTTCACCAAAACTATTTTATTCTTTAATACTTTACTTCAATAACATTTGTTCCTCTATATAAAGCTTAGAAATTACATTCAGTGTTTAGGGAAGTATGTATATTATCAATTCATAATTTTAATAAAATCTCAGAAATTCTTATGTTATAAGGGCATTAGACATATTATAGATGGATTATACATATTTATTAAAAACCTATTTTTTATGAGAGCATTTTTTTTAATTTGCGTATTGTTACCCTATCCAAAAAATCTATTAAATATATTTCTATGAGTATTATTTTGGGTGATATTAAAGCATATGCTGTTTTTAAACATGAAATCAAAAAAAATTTTTCATGGTGTTCAAATTTAGATCTTTATTGTGATAATATTACAAATATTTAGAATAACGCAATTCGGATAATAGTTTTTGAAGTTTTTGCTAATGGACATGAAAATTAAAAAATCAAGAGTTTTGAAAGAAATTCAGAAAAGAATTTTGGAATTTTTTGAAGATTTTGAAGATCGAGATGCTGGTCGAATAGCATACAAGTGAAATATTTAATTATATTTCATAAATAACATATTTTTGTTGGAATTATGCAAGAATGCCGCACTCTCTAGTTTCTGCGAGTTACTAAATCAAAAAAAAAAAAAACTTTTAATACTCGCTAGCTGAAAAGCGACTACTATTTATGAATGGTTAGTTAATTTATAATTAAAGCTTCTTATCACGGTTTCAACACTTAAATCTAAAATAAAATATTCCAGAGATAACTAGAAATCTCTAGGAATCCATTAAATATTCATCCATTTATTCCAGATTAAATTGTAGATTTTTCAATTCTCATTCTATACGAAGATTAATCTCGCATTGAGGAAAATCTTAATTTTTCGGAATGCTTTTGAAGTTTTATGCCGGGTAAAATGCCATTATAAGATTATCTAATTGCGTTCTTAAATCCCATGAAATGACTGCACATTAAAAATTAATCTCTTGTTTTACAGAGATGGAACGCGCTATAGGAAGAATTATACACTTAAACGGTTTATGTAGAAATGGATGAAAACGGCGGAGGATTTAATGTTTGAATGTGGTATTTGTCTCAACATGCCCTTTTAAGAAATTGTTTTATAAGCTTTAAATTTTATGTCAGCTTTAGAAATTAAACTATTTGCTATTATTTACTTTTTAATTATGTTCCACATAATTTGTATTGTTATCAAGAAGACATTTTTAGAATGCATCTTAATATGATATAAATCGATATGATTTTAAGAAATAAAATATCACTATGGCCAATCTGCCATTCTGAATGTAAAGGAATACATTAAAATGCTAATACAATGTTTTGTGTTCAACAGACAAATAGAGAACAGACAAATAGAGGGCGCAGTATGTCTGAATGACAATCTAGATACTCTCAATTAAATGAATACCGTATCACGGTTTAAACAATTACTCTATCCATTGCCAGTTGAGCTTGAGATATTTCTTTTCTTAGAAAAATAATGAATAATTTATAACAAATAATCATCATATATTCCATATTCATTTTCTGAAACAATTAGCATTTATAATAATCGAAATTATAAATGCCATTTGTAGAAAAAAAATCTTCCATCAAACAAAAGTCTACATTTTTATTTATGCTTGCCTTTTAGGTACAGAATAGTTAATAAAAGATTTATGTAATAATCGTGAACATTCAGGAGCCTTTTTTTGTAGATAAATATTATGCAATATATTTTAACAGATGCTTAGACCACAAGAGGAAATTTTAACTTCGATAACACATGAACAAAAGAAAATTCTCTTCCCCATGAGATTCTTTGACTTGAGCAGAACAGGGAATCTTCGGTACATTTAAAAATATTGTTGTCCTCATTAAGGATTTTTATTCTTTGCACTGAGCAAGACAAAATCAGTTTTCTGTTGTACATGTAGAATTCATTAAATAAAAAAGTAAGCTGGATTAGGAAATAAAAGAATATTAACAACTAAATCAAGGTAACATTAGGAAATTAAGTAGGTTTTAAATTAAGATATTCATTACATTCAGACACGCATATTTATAACACGATTTTTACAAATAATTTTTTACCTTCGTGATTTGTTGAAAAAGACGAATTAGCACCTCTCATTAAAAATAATAGCAGGTTGGACTTTAGTATAAATATTATCAATATGTTGTTAAACGAAAATAATTTATAAATAATCTCTTTGTATAACATTAGGGATCATTAAAAATATCGAGTTTGATATTCGGTCCAAAATATGCAATTCAGTACCACTAGCTGATAAACAAACGTCATTACAAAGATTTCTGGTTCACTATTCTAACCAAATAATACAAAGGAATGTGGGCATATCCATTTGATTGAGATAAACGACGTAAACTTTTAACCTGATTCTGCACACATACAATTTGGAGGATGGTAATATGAAAGTCGGAGATCCTTTCCTTAAGTTTTGTATTAAGCTAGCTGATATACTTAACTCTGCTTAGGATTAACCGTTTCACTTGGATGGTGATTCTCACTCCCAATTCAAGACTGGCATCATTTTGACGTTTTATTTATTTATTTAATCATGATTATTGAAAATATCTGCAGAATAGTAATAAGATGCATATTAAACGGGATAATTCAACTTTAAACCGATTCTATATCTTTATTTTTCGGAGAAATAAACAAATCATTGTATTAGGTGAATAATTCTGCCTCAAATTATTTTTCCGATGGCAAAGGGTTGAAGTCCTTTCATATACAACTCTTTCTAATATAGAAACCCTTTTTGTTTACAATAGTACTGATAATTATTTTCTTATGAGAATCACGAACATTAATTTATACCTAAGAGTTGAAAATGAATGTCGATGCAGACAATTTTAGCGGTGAGTTAGAATTCTGGCCACCAATTGGCAATTTGGCTGCCAAAGATGAGGTTTAAAATTTTCTCAATCAAGTAACTGCCAACCAAGCTTTATTCTCTTTGTTTGCAAACAGGATGTTTATTAATCAGTAAATATTATTCGAAAAGTAGGAATTTCTCTTAATTTTCGCGTAAATCCTTATGTCTAAAAAATCAATTTTGGAATTTCCACTTTTTTTAATGCAAATATTAAGATACAATTCGCACTAAAAATGGAAGAAATGTAATACATTCTATAATGTATATTTCCATTTTGTGTTCAATCAGATTTAATTATTAATTACAATGAAGGGTACTTATTTCATTTTTTTCACTCGTTTTAATTCACTTTTTCCCTTCTAGATAACTTTTATTTAAAAAATGCCCTTTGATAACTATGCATTTAAATAATATTTTGCAATAGTTTTGTTAATTCTGCTTTTGTAGGAAAGGTGGTTTTTAAATGTTTCAAATAATTTTTCATTGGATTCAATAATACTAACTCGAGAGAATAACGCAGTTTCGAAATTGATTTTGAGGAAACGTTGCAATAGAATTTTTAAGTAATGATGATTTGTTATTATCTATTAATTTAATTACTTCTGCGTTGATTCTTTTGCCCCCCATAATGTAAGTTCTACAATTATTTTTTATATTATTTTTTATTATTTTATTTATCATATACTTTATGGAAAAACAATTTTAAAAATGCATATGATATATGCATTTACGAATATTTTTTTGAAAAGTTTGTAAAATAATAATTCGTGTATTGTCATTTTAAATAAAAAAATTAAGTTATATTTTTCCATTTAATTTATTGTTATTTTTTAATTAACATAATATAATTTTTCAAATAATATTAAGCAATCTATAAACAATAATGCATTATTAACTGATTGGTCATGCAGATTCCCTAACATTGCTAGCTATTTCAAAAATTAAAGTTTATCGAAACGTCTGAATCCATTGAACCAAGGAATATTCCATTTATTTATGCACGAAATGTGGCTCAATGTAGCAAAAAATTTAAATAAAAACTTAACTTAGCGAATGACAAAAATTGCAAATGTACTTACTATGACGACGGTTATTGCTTGCATTCACAGCTTTTCGATCTGGAGAAAGAGAAAAATATTTTAGTACAAAATCTTTAAATAAAGTAATATTTTAAATATAATATGATGAAATATTTTTAAATTTGTAGAAATAAAAAATTATTTTTGTGAAAATTTTAAATAAAAACATAAAAATAATGTAAATTAATTTTGAAAGCCCTAAAAGCAATTTTTAATGTCCCTTATACAAAATAACAAGGAAATGCATTACACATTTAAAGCCTAAAAGAATGTATGAATAATATACTCCGTTTATTACCTTCTTAACCTTGAATAGCGAAATAATGATTCAAATGGTAAATTTAACATTAATAACATATAAGAGATTTTTTTTTTTTTGTATTGAGCATTTCCTCTTTAATACCAAACATATGAAATTCTACAACGATGGGAAGCACCCAAAATATTTTTGTCGCATATCATTAAGAAACGTATTCTGTTTCTTTCCAAAATCAGTTATCATGTTTGTTGTACAATGAGAGTATGGAGAATTTTACATAAATAAGCGGAGCTGTTTAGATAAAATTTGAAATTGTTATTTCCGTTATTGATTGTTGCCGTCTCTATTACAATATCCAACATAAATTAAATTATAACAACAATTACAATTATTAAGGTTTTGTCTAATAACCTAATTTTTTAAAAATTAAATTTTTGTCTCATTTTGAAAGTTATATTCTTAAATTATAAAAACAATTACAGTTATTAAAGTTTTGTCTAATAATCCAATTTTTTAATTAAATTTATGTCTCATTTTGGAAGATAGATTCTTTGCGTTTCAGGAAAACTGAATTATTCAGTAAATTCACGCTGAAGCGGTATTTATCAACGGTGGAATTCTGAAGAAACTTTTTCACTGCACACATTTCAAAGTTAAAATGATTTGATGTTACAATATACTTCAAAGTGTATTGTACTATTCTATACTCCTACAATATATTACGAGCAATTTAATGTTATACTAATGTACGCAGTGACTCTGGCATTAAGTTAAACCATTCTATTTAAAGAAGGAATTTTTTTAGACTTCATAATTCTCTTTTCATTTCTTTTACTAGTCTCTCAAACAGGGGGGTATAATTAAAATTCTAATTTGAAAGGATTATAAAAGGGAAACTACTGGACCAAATGTTAGTAATGATTTAAAGGAGGTCATGAGAATTTCTTTTTCAACAAAAAAGAAAAAAAACTTACCACCAGAAGGGAAATGGCACTACATGCAGTGGTGGTTTCAAAAAAGGATATGAAGACATTGGTTTGAAATGTGTTTCATCGTTTCTGAAACATGTTGCAAAGCATGTTCAATGTGTGGTTTTTGTGTTATCTCAAAAACCACTGTTTATGGTGATAATCTGAAGATGCTGGCTGCTGAAAGATGCGGTACACCAACATGTGCGTAACATTCCTCCTGATATGTTAAGAGCTATTGTTTAGTTGCAGAAATGGGATTTAATTTTCTTTCAGAAAATGGTGGACTCCACATTCAATATGCTTTGTAGCACATTGACGAAAGGATGAAACACATTTTAAACCGATGTTTTCATGCCCCATTTTGTTTAAGGTTATTACACACAGCGTCATTTCACCCCTGATGATGAGTTTTTGAACTTTTTTTTTGGCGGAAAAGAAATTTTCATGACCTTCTTCAAACTATTAATAACATTGATAGTTTCAAGGTGGTCATGATATATTTGATAACATTTGGTTCATTAGTTTTCCTTGTCTGACTATTTCAAAGCGAAACTTTAATTATAAACTATAAACGCCCTGTGTAATACTTTTAACGCGCATTACTATTTTGATCTCAACATTGAAAAAAAATAGCCATTGCACCACAAAACCCTATTAGCTGAATGCAAAATCTAGTTAATTCCTGATTTTAAATTCATCAATTGTCTCACTTCCTAACAATCATTCATTCATTGCTAATTTTATTGTTCTTTAACGTCGTTTATTTAACATCATCAAAAATCAAACAAACAAGAACGCTTTATTGCACAAAAGAATTCCGTTTGACACAATGACGCTTACAAATGATCTGGAAGAATAATTATTCTTGTGTCAAGCCAGCAATTTTTAAATGGCCTTATTCAAATATAAAAGATTTTAAATGATTTATATTTTGAATTTAGGACCAACTGCAGCAAAACTGTTTATAAAAAACTCCATTATGTGATATAAAAACTTAAAAGTAATTCACCAAAATTAAAACATTAAGAATTCCGAATTCTTTCTGAATAAAAGATAAGAACAAATACTTCTATGTTTTTATTCCTTTATTCAAACAAACGAAAACATCTATCTTATTTATCTTCGCAATTCCTGTTCTGCAAAACCTTAGAACAATTCTGTATTTTTAAACAAACAGAATAGCAGGAAGAAAAAGTATCTAGAAGATTTCTTGCCCATACAAAACTTTTTTTTTTCCATCTGTGTTTTGAAAACTTTTGTTTTTCTAAATCCAAGCTTTGTTCAGATGTGCATGCATAATTAATGTTATTCGATATCATTTATTATTATTTCAGTCTTTTTTTTTGGCATCAGAAGGAAGCATAAAGAGTAGAAGATTAATTAACAAATTTTAAATACACTCACTCTGAAGAAAATAGTGTATCAGGTAAATATATTTTGAGACTCATTAATATAATTGCTTTTTTTACTAGTGAATGTAACTTTTTTAGTGTAATATAAGATTTTTAGGAGCTGAATTAATTTATTATTCAGTAGAGAGTAAGTTGTTTTATAAAATTTACTTATGTAACAGTATTTATTATTTGATACTTTAGGGTATCTTAATGAAACTAAGAAATGGGTTAGATTTCAACTTTTTTAAATTAAAATATATATTGTATTCAATAAATTTACTGTTTTTGATGTTTTTAAAATTTTTAAAAAATTTATTAGAGAAAATATTTTTATCAAATGAAAAAAAAAACATGAACCTATACTTTATTATTAAACATCGATTTGCACGTAGCATTAAAGGGATTAATTGACATTTTTGTTGGTGAAATAAAATAGCACAAAAAATTCTTTCTGAAGTATTAAAGATGTTTTTATTCTCAAATGTCAACACTTAAAAATTCATTCTATGAATGAAACTTAATTCAATAAACTTAAGTAGCAATTATACTGAAACCAGTTTTGCAAATTAAGAATAATCAAATGAAATTTGTTAAATGAAAAAATAATAAGAAGATGATAGAAATTATGTTATCTTAAGCATTAATCTTTTCAGAATTAAATAAAATTCATTTTATTCTATTGTTTTGAAATCAAGATTGCTATATTTTCACGAAACAAACTTTTAAATAAAACAAGGTTGAAATGAATAAAGGCCAGTAATTTAAACTCCTGCAGACGAATGGGAATTTTGAAATTAAAACAAGAGTGTTTTAATCAAGAATGCGTTATCTCTTGTTCTTTTAATGAATTTAATTTTAACCCATACAGAGTCCGGTATTAAAATTCTATCGAGTATCGTTTGTTGAAAAGTTTTCAGAGAGATAATTACTTGGAAAAGCAGTTTATATTTTACTCAATTAAATTTTTATCAGTTTATATATTTTTTATTATAATGGTACAAAACCTACTCTTATTACCAAAGTTAGAGCGAAAACAGTAAGATGGAGATGAATCTGAAGAAAATAATGGGAGCGAAAGATAGGTAACCGTATTTAGAAATTCAGCTCCAAACTCTATTTCGATAGGTTGCGAGTTTGCATTTGGAATAATTTTAATCTGAGAGCATTGATCTCAGATCGATTCTACAACAAAAACATGACGACAAATACTGTAAGGTGATATCGCATAGATTATTGCAAAATTTCTGCTTTCATTTAGTGGGTTGTTTTATTTTACTGTTAGAAATTTGTGTCTATGTCGATGCTAGGAAATTCAGTTGTTCTTTTGCAGTGCATATATTTCCTTCTAGTAACCTGTAGTGTTCAGAAATAAGGAAACTAATAATCTAAAGAAACACTTATTAAAAAAAAAATTAAGCATTAGAGATAAATGTTAATAGAAATATTACCCCTTTTTTTAATCTAACTAACATTACCCCTTTTTTAACTTGTATCTAAACAAATTCGATTCCCTAGGCATATTAAACACCTTGATTCGACTTGAAATTTTATCTCTTGGAGAAAGACTTATTTTGCAAAATTATCAAGGAAATTCAAAACAAATTCAATGAATTATAACGAGGGAAAAGTGTAATATTGCTTTCTTGCAATATTTATATTAATGTTGGAGAGAAGGATTTATAGAAATTCCTAATGGAAGCTGAATGTATAATTCAGAGATTTCGCACATATAACGACAAAGTAATCATTGGGGGAAAATATAGGACTATTCTGAGAAATGTAAAACCTAATTTCTATTAGAAACCGATATCTTTAGATTCTTCTTGAAAATTCCATGTGTATCATGCAAATGTCGAAAGATTGCATTATATGAATAGATCATAAAATAATTTTTCTTTCTTTAGAATTTGGTTCATACAGCAAAGTTGTCAGCTATTGTTGTTGTTTAATTAGGGATTTTCCGTTTACTTGTACTATTATTAGTACTTATAAATACTGCACTTCACACAATTTGTTTTTATTAGTATATTGATCGAAAGAAATTTTTTACAGCAAATTTTATTAGCATCTAACAGTCTTTTATTTTTTAACAGGAACCTTCGTTTCTGAAACCGAGATTATAACATTAGTGTTGTTAAGAAACTTTTATGTTGGCGGTTCTGTTTTATTGCGAACAATATTTGATTTCATAAGCATACGAGCAACACTTATGCCTAAACACAATGAATGTAAGATATCAAAGAAAAAAAAATTCGATTTCTAATTCGATGTTTAATATCAGACACTCCATGAAATACTTGAATTTCATAAAATAAAAGTTTATTCATTAACTGTCTTTAATTAAAAATGTTGCAATATCCTTGTCTTTTTTAATAGAATTAATTTACTTGATGTTACGGTCATAAAATGAAACGTAGCAAATTAATTTTTTAATGGTAATATAGAAAGTTGATTCTAGACAGATAGGTTAATGATTCCGAAATTAGAATTTTCGTCTTACATTTTAAAACAATTTTAAAGTTATGTTCGGACAAACATAATTTTATACATTTCTCATATGAAAAACAAACATTAGGAGCTTTGATCCTGTACGTCAGAATTAATATGTGGTGTGCATATATGGATTTTTGTTGGAGTCAGATTTCAAACATGTAATCCTCCAAATACTCCGAGTGGTAAACTCAATAGCAAACCATTACAACCTTAAGGCAAGCATACCATGAGTAAAGAAGAAGTAATGGGGAATATAAATACTTTGGGACTGGTTTAGTTTAAATATATTAACGTCCCGTTTTAAAGCAACAATAGGGCTATTTTGGGATGGACCTTATAATTTTGAATCACTGTCAGATGACTAGGACGACACTTGAGCTGGAACCCTCTTTCCAAATTTTTACATCATATCAGCTGGAGAATGCTTGGCTTCGTCTGATTTAACGTACGCTACACCCACTAACACTACAGTTTTCGATGGAATCGGGTCTCGAACATGAAATTCTTCAGTTCTGAAGAGGAGATCTTATAGATACTATGGAAAACATTTTTTATAATCATCAAGTCAAAGAGATGAAAATAATATATCATGGCTGTTATTTCCGTGTGTTATGCCACTACGGGCACCTAAGGGGGAAAATATCAAATTACTTCTTAGGTTCCACTTTTGGTCGCTGTGCCATTATTATACAATCAGAAATGAATAATCATTTTACGTAATTTATATTCATTGCAAATTTAACCTAAATAAGCATAGAATGTTATGCATAACTGAATTCCTTTCATTGTATAACAAAATTTTAATTTTTGTATTTATTTAACATTTAAAAAGGCATTTTTCTACATAATTCCTATAATATTTATGAAATAGTGGAGTTGGTTAGAGACAAAGGTAAATTGATTGCTCGATTCTCAATAACAAAAATATTTATCAAGTATTTCCAGTCGTCTCTTTTCCTTCTAACCAAGATGCACACACATTTATCAATATTTTCCTTTTACACTAAGGAAGACAACTAATTTATTGATGATTTGGAATAAAAGGGATGCTGCAGCAAAAGGATATTGCATCCACCGAATCTATTCCATCTGTGCTTCCAGATCGATATCGATAGCTACCCGTCGGACTTCCCAACAAAAATGATCATCGTCAAGAATTCGTCCGGCAAACGAAACAATCCTTTACCTTTATTCCCCTCCCTTTCCGTGCGTGTGATGCCGTCCTTTGTCGGAACAATAAATCGCCGAAATTGTGGGAGAAAATCACCTCTTTCCGGCGCAACAAGCAATGAGAGACAAACAACGCGTCATCATCTTTTCTTTGCCCCCCCCCCCATCCCCCCTCCCCCCCCCCCCCCAACAAATGGTCCCCGTCGTGTTCGACAAGGAAACTCGCAGCGATGAACAAACGGAAGCGGCGCCATAAAACTGCCTTTTCCTCAAAGAATGGTTCTTTTGCTTTCTCCTCTGGCCCGTAGAAAATGGGGGCAGTAAAAATCCATTCCATGTTCGAAATGGCGGGTGGAAGGGGTCAGTTGGTCCAGAGAAGGATTTGTTGTTGGACGAAACACCTTCTGGTAGATCCACAAATGCAGTGGCGAGGAAGAGTTTAAGTGTTTTCACTTCACTCGGAATTGCTCTTGTTTGGGAGAAGAGGTGCAATTCCCAGTTTCATTACAGTCCAACTGGGACTTCCTCTCTGACCTTTAGGGGAAGATGGAGCTCGCAAACAAAGGGATAATGATGGGGAGGCCGAATTGTTCCATTCTCTGTACTTAACCGGCAGTAGGTCTAAATTGATTAACGAATAATTGACGAGTCGTATTTCATCGGCTTCATTACCCTTGAATAGAAACATCGTTGTTGTAACACTGTAATGGGAAGATTAAACTAATTTGATTTCTCGTAGATTAATACATTTTAAGTGCTCTTATTAAGAAATATAATTGATTATTTTTGCTAATTGCATAATATTCAGAAATGAAGGTTAATTTTTTGTACTATGATCATTAATTCTAATTGGAGCTCTTATTCTACTTTTCTCATTCTGACTGATTAACAGAGGTAGAATTACTTCAGTATTAGTTGAGGAAGGGTTTGAACTTTTTTTTGAAGAAGTCAGTAATTTCCTGAGACGAATTTATTACTTTGATAACATACATATCCTAAAATGATGAAATGGATGTTATGTTTTAGTTTTTGAGATTAGATAAAAAATAACTATTGAACGCTTTCCAGAGAATTTGTTGCACGATGGAACAATTTTAGTTTATCTCAAAAATTTGAGGTTATCAGTAATATACTGTTATATAAAGTTCAGTGTCTTATTAAAGCATTTTAATCTGCTGAAGTCCATTCATTTACAAGATAGGAAAGACAAATTAATTTGTTGAGAAAGGGTAATTTATTTATTCTCGTCATATATAAACAAATCATACCAACCAAAGAAAATTTTCACTGAATGGCGTCTGTAAAAGTTGTTAATATAATACTTATTCTTTATTACAATCTAGCAAAGAATTTGTAATATTTCTTCCTTGCGCAACTAATATGATAAAGGGAATCATTTTATAGATATTTTAATGGCTGTTGATTGATACCAGGTTAATAATCCCCAGCTTTAGCCACAAAAAAGAAGGACCCAGAATGTTCAAGAATCTTAGCGATATCAACATTAAAATTCGAATTTCGGCATTCGTTCGAGTATATCTAATGACCTGTCATGGGAGCTATACAAAATGGAAGCCCTCAGGCATGACAATCATTTGTGTTCAAAGTGGTTATAGTTGAACGAAGTCTCCTTTTGGAATATGGATCTCTTTCTTGCCACCTTATGTCACTGATTGCTACAAGGGCTGCTTTTTGTATACTTTTATGAATTTGATGCATCATTTGTATCATCTAGAATGAAGTATCATTTTCTGCTATTGAATCTATCGGACTTTTTAATCTGCTCAGCTAGAAAGATTTTCCATAAAATTAAATTCAGAAATAAAAAATATATATAAATGACATTATAAAATTTCATCATATTATGTAAATTAGTTACTAATCTGATTTTCAAAATGATAGAAAAGAGACATAAATGCAGGACATTCATTATTTTTGTTTCATGATGCTTACCCTTTTTTCAATATTAAATTTGACTTTCATGGAGAATTTGCATTCCTCATTGATCAGTTTTATTTATTTTTTAGGAACCTCTTCATAAAAAAGACCTCATATACCCATATATGCATAAACCGATATCTAAAAATTTATTGGATGAAAATACATTACCACAACGTTTTCGAAAATAAGAGATATCAGTATATAAGAAACGCCAAGATGATAAGAGCAAACATATAGTAGAGTCTGTAGTTTATGATACATAAAATGCGAAGTTAAATTTATTACAAGAACCTATTGTACATTAAAGAATGAAACGGTAGGTGAAATATATGTTTCTCTAAAATAACGTCAACTGATTTTGTTGGTTGCTGCTATTTTCCAAGAATCTATAGGGTATAGAGATTCTTCATGCATATTGGAATTGATGGAAAAACAGATAAGACCATTCCCAAATGGATAGAAAGTAATAACAGATTTATTTTACGATAGATAAGAACAAAAATATCGATTACAATAAACAATAACTTTACGATAACGCTATAGTTAGATGTTCTAAAAACTGTTTTGCTTGCACTTTCTGAAACACACGTTGGAAAGCAATTTTCTAGAAACTGTTTTGAAAGAGGGCATAAAACATATTTGCATAATACGAGTTAGTGTACAAAGGAGACATGAAATTCAAGCAAAATAAATTTTAATATGCATTTTTTTCTGATAAAATCAGTTGTTTAAATATTTCAAAATAGAATAAACTCCTTATGCAACAAATGTAGGAAATTTTGGATTTCCTATATGAAAATTTTATGTAAAAAAGATAGTCAATATAAATTTTGATTTTTTTTCGAATGTTATACATTACCTTTAGCTATCTGTATAGGATAGAAGTAATTTGTGCCTCCTAAACCAGATTGTGCAATTTTTTTATTGCAGTTGTTTTCTCCTTTTTACTTGTACATATGTAAATAAGTAGCTCCTCATCTGCCTTATAAGATTAAAATCTATTTTCTTCCTAATGTAGCGTAACTTCCTTTGAATCAGAGGTCGGACATTTTAGAAAGGTCCAGTCTGTCAATATATTACATTAGTATTCTCCCACTTTGCTACGCACAGTATTTTTACTTCCACAATTAGCAGTATTGGTTGAAAAAACAAATTTCTCAAATTACTGGTTTTTTGAAAAAATCATCTTAATTATGTTATTTATAAAATTCATTTTGATAGATGACTGCAGCAATTTTCATATGCCTTATTATCTAAACATAATGTTCTATAAATATCGTTGAACTCGCAAAGAATGACATGATTGATCGAGTAAAAATGCTCAATTCACACCAAAATTTAATATTTCGAAACTATTGTGCGCCAATATCTATTTCAAGGCGATTTGTCATAAGACAAATTTATTAGAGAGAGAGGAGTTTTGAGGAACAGCTCTCATACGAGTTTAGTAATTATATTTACTGGCCTACTCATTTCAAAGGCGATAAATAGACAATTTGTTTATGGAGTATCTTCAAAATGTGTCATAAATAGGTAATATAAATGCAAAAAATTACACACAAAAACTAAACCATTTCTTTTGCACGGATTTCTCTCAAAATTTGAAACAAACCGAGCTTAAAAATTTACTTTAATACTTTAATCAGTCACTGTGAATATTTATTTTCTTCCTTGTGTGAAAAAATATTTAAAAGCCCATAAAAGACGCATTTGAAAATGCGACAAACATAACAGAATTACAGAATTTGACTTGCCTATCCTTCCACAAAACGTAGAATGACAAAACGACTGCACTTTCGACAATAGTTAATGCTTCCAAAAATTCAAACACCAATTTTTACAATTTTTTTCTACTTTTTAAATTGAAATTGTAAAACGTCTTAAATTAATTAATTTCTTTAAAATAAATAAATAAATATACTTGTTTTTAATATGAAGTCATGAATCAAATGATTAGTTAGAGAATAACAATTTCATTATCATGGATTAAAAATGACTGTAGAGATTCTATTGACATATACGATCTGGAATTTAAGCTATTTAGATAGAAAATTCTGAAAATAAACCTCCTTATTACATTATATGGCGTATTTATTATGCTCTTTAATAAAATTAAATATCATCAGAATC
Organism: Argiope trifasciata; assembly: GCA_026543055.1. Classification (NCBI taxonomy): domain Eukaryota; kingdom Metazoa; phylum Arthropoda; class Arachnida; order Araneae; family Araneidae; genus Argiope; species Argiope trifasciata. The sequence continues at coordinate 2,579,673 of JAPMOQ010052775.1, read as the reverse complement.
AGAATACATTTTCTGAACAGCATTCAATAACCCTGGCTACATTTATCGAGGAAATGGCTTCATTTATAGATTTAAGTTTTTTAATCAAAGCAAACATCAAAGTTTAGACTATTGAAAAGCACGAAACATGGATTATATTTGTATAGCGATAATTGGCGAGACTTCTCGCGATAGGAATAGCAATTCTGATTATTGTAATAATTTTGAAACATGAATTACGGCTCTATCTCTTTACGCACGAATTGCAATCGGCGACAAAATCAATCACGTATGAATAATTCAGAAGATGAATGGGCCGCATTTATCCCAATGCTGTTTCCTATTACTCGGTATCGAATGGATGGGGCAATTTCAAAGCATAACTGTATAATGCATTTTAATTATATAGATGAGGAGAATGGTGGACTCTGTTGAGGAGAAAATCACTTATGCATATCCTCTACAAAATCGAAACTGTAGAAAATAATACAATTCCACGAACAGAAAGAAAGGATGATATAAAGAATAATAAATTAATTATAGATCGTCTCGTTACTTGATTTCTGATATCGGATTTGAATTGAATTGGATTTTCGTCATGGGTTGATTTTTCACGCGAACAAATATATGAATTGCAGTCAAGAGTGTTGTGCAGATGAAAACGCCGGCTTTTAGGAATAATATTTTATTGACATTTCTTCCATATTCTACATCACAAGACAAACAAAATATCATATGACACACACATACTTAGTATGGAAGAATAAAATATCACATAGTTTCAAGTTTGTAAGTGAACTATCAGTAAGTAGTAATGTCTCATTTTCTAACCAAAAGGAATCAGGGGAACTATACAATTACACCATCTCAACGTGCCATCTAGGAACGAACGAACACACACACACACACACACACACACACACACACACACACACACACA
>JAPMOQ010052775.1:2522005-2563848 GCA_026543055.1 Argiope trifasciata | reverse complement strand
ATATATATATATATATATATATATATATATATATATATATATATAAACATTAAATTATGATATCTATCCATTGTATTCCAGTTCAAGTATAATCAAGCCAAAAGCTATTTTTTGAAATTTAAAATCCTGATAGAAAGAGCATTTATGAACATCGAAAGTGCGTATTCATGGACAATTAGAATAAAAAATATATTTTGTTCAGATTTGTGGCAACATTATGTTATGAGTAGACAAAATATGAAAACATCAATGGTATTTGTGAAACAGTGATTTGTTAATGGTAACCTAATATGAAAATGTTTTAATTTATTATGCTGATAATGTACATATTAAATTATCATCAATATGAAGCTGTTGTCACTTTATTTCTATTGCCTTTTTTCAAACTCTGTGAGATCTTACAGATTTCGAAAGAGGATAAATTTTTGGTATTCGTCTGGATGAAATGTCGGTAAAATGGGGAAATAATGTAACCAAACTGAAAAACATTAAAAAACATCTATTAACTGTGTTTATAATGACAGAGCGACAACTATTATTCGTACCTAACACACTAACTTCCCGAATAATTAATATTCATTCGAAAAGTTAATCTGTTCATTGGCCTTGGAAAATTATCGAATAGGATTAATGCATATTCGATATTCACGAAGAAAGATTTTAATGGTTCTATCACGAAAGAGTTTTCTTCAATTTCAATAATTCATTGAACCACCCTTAAAAATAGCAACAAGACATGTAATTAAAAGAAATGCATAGACGTTTTCCGGAATTCTTTATTTATGAGAAGATTTCGACTATCAGTTTACATATTAATGAACAATGCTGATAAAAATAATTTTAACAAATTTGTCAGTGTGTTTGAATATCATAAAACAGTAAATTTCGTTTATCAAAGTTTTAATTAAAAATATTAAGGTTAAATATAAAATTTTACCTTTTTTTAAGATGACATTCTACTCGCTTATATTTTTAAAGTGATGAAAAGACTAAGAGGCGGTTAATTTCATTCACTTAAATTGCAAATTTAAACACGCATTTCTTATTTTATATTCAAATATATAAATAAGTTGTTTCAACTTTTTTAATTAAATAAACGTCGACTTTAATACTGACAATCAAAGAATCCTACATTTTAAACATTTCAAACAGTTATTCAAAGTTTGGTAAGGTAGCAATGAGTAGTGAAAGGTAAATAAAAGCGATAAAATCTAATTCAACAGAACTAATTTTTTAAACAATATTTGAGGACAAATAACATGATGTCCTTAATATATTCTGATAAAAATATAATTTCACCAGTAATTTAATAAGTAAACAATCTCAAGTAATTTCAACGAATTCTTTGTATTTTTAAGTTACATAATTAAAGTGACATTTCTAAATAAACAATTTTAAATGAAGTTTAATTATATTCAAATATTTCGAGACTTTTTAAAAAGAAATAAAAAGGAATTTTCTAATTTATCCGCTTTCGTTTTACAAAAAAGTTAAAGAAACGTTAATGAAGAAGGTTTGTTTCAACAACGACTGAATGACTCAGTTTTGACACTTATGAATGAAAAGTTTATCTTGCTTGCAATAACCCAATAAGAAATCATTACAAAAGAAGGAAAAAAGTTTAAAGAAGGATCCATTTTCTCAAACGAAAAAGACAAAAAAAAAAAAAAAATGCTAAAGAAGATGAGAATGGGTAAAAAGAAAAGAAAAAAAACCTTAAATCGTTTCTTCTCCTAATTTTCGATAAATCTTTCTTTGATTCTACTTTAGGTACGGAAAGATCTGGAAGTTTTTTTCTTCTTTTTTTGTATTTTTAACGAGTTAAAACAGAAGGAAGAAAAAAAAAAAGAGAAAAAAACCCACCATGGATATCGGAAGAAGTGTATCGACAAGTATATCCGAAACACTCCATTTGCATAAGTGTCCCCGCAAGAATTCCAGACTTGATACCCTCTCTCCTCTTTGAGTTGTTTGTTTTGTGGAAAAGAAGAAAGACAGCCGAAAAAATAATAGGAAACTTGAGAGAACACTTTTGTTTGGAAGTGGTCTTCTTCTTCAATTATATAGATAGTGAAAGTAGCAGATTGAGAGCAATTTTTTTACCTCTCTCCTCAGTTAAAGTGCTTACTTTTCCCACTTGTCGCAATCCATGATGTGGTATTCTTTTCAGAAATCTTCTAATTGCAAAGGTATGTAAAGAATTCGAAACATTTTCAATGGGAAAGATATTTTTTGGAAGATGGGTGTTTTCCTATCTGCACCTAAAATGGGTTAAGAAGAGCTATTTAATGATTTTTTTCCAAGATGAAACGCTGAATCAAGGCTAAGAAAGTAAAATTTATAATTAATGAATTAAATGTTTGCATGGTGTGGTACAGAAGCGTTACTGAAATCGAAGTGGCAGTAAAAGTTTGCCAAGTGCTTTTCAGATCTTGGTAAATGCAAATATAAGAACGTGTCCTCTTCCTAAAAATAATTTTGATTTGTTTTTTCAGATTGACATCGAAGTATTAAAGTACATACTGAATATATGGGAAGAAAAAGGAATTGTAGTGATAAGCCTTCAAGTTAATTATGTGTTTACCAAACAATGTGTTCAAATATAGTTTTTTAATAATATTTTGCCATCAAAATAAATTCAATATATGAAATCATACTTTCAATCGACTTCACTTTATTCAAATTGGTAATTGTTTATAAGTAAAGCTTCTGATCAAATAATATGGGATATTTTTTACATTTAAATGTTGCTTTTCTTTTATTGCAAAAATATAATTTTGAAATTAGACATATAATTAAGTTGAAAACACACAAACCCAATACTTTGTGAAAAAAATTGAAATATAATGAATTCTTTTTTTCTTAAATTAATTGATATGTGACAGATGGCTTTTTTTTCCAGTTTAATTAATCTGTCAGATTTGTCTCTGAAAACAAATGTTCATTAAAGTTAAATTTGCTGTGAAATTCATGAGAAAATTTAATCATCTAAAAGCAAAAAAGAATTGCTGATTTTTTAAATATGGAACAAGGTTTGATATATTCACGAATATGCAAACGATATAAAGAATGTATAACCATAACAAACATATAAGAAAGTACTGAGAAAAAACGCCTTGCAAGACCAAAATTCTAAATATTATATATATAGAACATGGTATTCTGTATATAATTCTGTTATCACCAATTTATAAGAGGTTGATACAATGATGACCTTCAGATGTTATTTCTTACCCCACTCCCCATTTAGAAACATCCCAAATGTAGGAATGATAAGCTTCCCATTTCATACCTACCAGTAACTGCTTCTCACTTGATTGGTAATAATAGTAGTACTGTAGAGCTAGTTTCTCCCACTTCAATGAATTCTGACACAATGTATTGTATTGTGACCATGGTTTCTATTAGGATTAAACCTCAGTTATCTCTTTTCAAGCTACCTCGATAATAGTCATTAAGCTAACGTCTGCTTCAGCAGATTGAAATCCCATTTCTCGATTATGGCAGCCAGTATTTAAGAAACCAATGAACAAATTTATATTGTTCAATAGAAATTTATTAAATACTTGAATGTTTTCAAACAGTATTCAATTTCTATTTAACATTAATAAGGAGGTCGGGATAGTCTGATTGGTAGGATGTTAGACTCGTGTCCGTAGATTACGAGTTTGAATCCGAAAGTCGAAGATTCCCCGTGTGTGGCGGTGATTGATTCACGTATAAATTTGTCGTCGTCACAAAGCCCTCCATGTCGAGAGTAATACCACTGGGGTACTAGTTCAGAGGTGATAGTTCTCTCATTCAGGTCTAAATTACGATCTGTGGTTGAATGAATGAAAATGCATGAATGCATGAAAGTCCACCTCGTAAAAAGAATTGTTAACTGTGAGCGGCAAAGTCGTACTCTTGGCCCTAGATGACACCTTCTTCTTCTTGCATACAGCCGATCACCCTGCCACCACTGAACGTAGTAGTATTGACAGGATTTGTTGTGATTGACTATTGAAAAAGTATTGTCCAACCTTATATTGACCGAACAGTCAAACTAACATTCCTTTTGGGGTAGTAAATAGCTGTCTTTCACCCCATCTGCTCTCTCTCAAACAGTTGGACAGAAACTATCAATCATTAACATCATATCCTTCAGGGTTTTGAGATTATTTGGTACCATCAGTACTCTACTTAAATCATTACTGACAATCTTCAGGTCCTTCCTTAACTCAGATCTCCACATATTCCATTAAATAGAGGTAAACCGCACTTATTTCTCCACAAATGCATTTATTTTCCTGCGTTCTTCCAAATCTTTGGAAATAGGCAGGAAATCTCCAATGTCCAGATATTATTTGGATTATAAGTGGATGGTATCTTTATTTTAATTTCCGGATTAAGAATAAAGTCGAAAGTTACTCTTCCTTTTTTGACATATACCATCTGTGAAACCAGCCGTAGATGACACCACTGAAAAAATCAAGAGAAGAATACTATTGGCTCAAATCATTGTCTACGTCACAGCGGACTTGTCCAGTGGCTAGTACCATAAGAAACAACACAACGGACAAAACATTAATAAGAAAATGATTTAAACTGTCAGATTTATTAAATCAAATCTACTAGTGTTTAGAAATCCAATCATGAAACAGCAAGAATAGACATCACGCTGAATTGCTTCCTTTGAATAAAATACTGCTGACAAATAAGAAATGGATAAACCAAAAAGGAAAAGATTCCGTCCCTTTGATCATTGGAGTCGCAGCAGAAGGCGATACTTGAGGACGGCCTGAGGATTGAAATGAAAAAGGAGTTAGCACCCTACACTGGCCTCAGCTGTTGCATAATGAGCAGTGGAATTAGATACGGAGAAGGGATTGAATCACTCAGAATCTAGAACGCCCATTCAGCACCCCCTTGAATCGAGGGGAGCCTGGTGCAGGAAAGTTTCGCCAAATTAATGTGCCTTTCATGCGCAAATGTCGAAAGAATTTTGAAAGAAATTAAAAATAGTTGTGTTGTTTTTATAATTTCTGGTATGTTGTATTTATAATAAAGTAATTTTAACTTTACAGTATTAGAATTATTTTTTATAGTCAGATGCTTTCAGAGGCGAAATTATGATTATAAATATGAAATTAGCAGTTCAAATATTCCATTTGACTACGTCAATACACTGAATTCTGAGTGACAAACTGCCGTAAATGGCCTAATAATTGGTTCATTCTCTATACAACAATTATTCATGCACAGATACAAATCTTACTAACGAAAATTGCATTTTGAAGCCACCATATATGCGAAAGTAGAGTTCGTAATATTAGATAATGGTGAAATAAGAATTAAGTAACTTAAATTTTAACCTTATCTGTAACATGTTCTAAATTTCAAATTATATCATTGAGGCTTTAGACATGAAGCTAACTTTTGCGATGGATTTAAATATATTTAAATAAATGAGAACTGAAATATCATGAAAATGTGATTGATAAGAGGGAACAATCTCTAGTTTCAATAATACTTAAAAATGTTGACATTGCGTTAGCAAGAAACTCCTCTGTTACCGCTCTTCCTTAACTCATAGAAACCATACATTTGAATTCTGAAGATATATTGTTATACCTTTACATTTAGCTTTTATTAACGTGATTAAAAACAATGGATAACATTTTGCTGGGCACAATTGCTTTGCAACAAAAACCAAGGTTCTAGAAAATACAAGAATTATGACTTTATCTCTATTAGCAATCAAAATATGAAGATTTCTTTGGATTGATTAGGTGTAAAGCGACACCTTATTGGAGAGACCTATGCAAAGTGGAAAATTTAAAGTGAATCATTCAATCTTGGTCTGAAGTTGAGTTTTAAGAGCGAGCAATGAGCTATGTCTACGAAATGTAATTGATGCTATTTAATTAGTGATTTACCATTTTCTTATTTTGTTAGTTTTTAGGCTGATCTTTCTTATAATCAAAGTAAAGAAACTTACACTTATATGATAAGCTTTGAGCATACCGCATCGATTTAATTTTGTAATTCAATACTCAATTGAAAAATATGATTTAAGTAACGCCAATGATGACAACATTTTGATTGATATCAAATACCATTTGCTGCTGTTTCTTCATATGACTCTGATACAAATGTACTGATAACATTAACTTATGAAGTTCTCTTGCACTTGAATTGAGTTGCAACAAATCGACAAAATCCTTTACTTTCTTCATCGTAATTCGAGGTTTTCATTTGATAAAGTCAGAGCTCAAAGATGATAACGAACTGAAGCAACATTATCCATAAGGTAACAACCAATTTCGGTCAGTGAAGGTTTCGTGCTTACGTAAGGATAATATTAGAATTAAACCTCAACATCGAAAAATGTTGGGAAAAAACATTTCTACCGAGTAAAACTGTGCAAATATAAGAAACGTAAGAAAATGATTACTTCCATTAACTAAACCGAATAGATGAGGTACGAAAATGAGAGCAAAAATATTTTTTTCATGGAAGAAATATGATTTAACTCTGGAGACAAATTGTACTTATTTCGTGGAAAGAGAATTCTTTTCATTTAATGGTGAAAGTTTTCGTGAAATAACTTCTAGGTTAAAAATGTTCTGACATAACCGTATACGATTATGATAGTTAGAACCAGTAATTTTATGAAAGAGTAAGGAGAGCTATAAAATAGTACATTAAGGAATTTCAAAAGTTTCCAAGATAATCAACATGTTTCACTGCATGAAAGCGTATTATCTTTCGTAAAGAATAATGTTGTATATTAAATACATTTTTAATGACATGCATGAATCCATATGCTAAGTAAATGAATGCTGTTTCTTCTGCGAAGTCGGGGAAATAATCTCGTAAAAATCTATTGCATTTTGAAAGTCCCACATCAGACATGTAAAAGTATTCCTTTTATATTGAATTTAATGTACGGAGGAAAAAGCTTTTTATTTAAAATATAGGAAAATAAGGGAAGAATTTCTTGAAATATTTAATGATTTTAAAAGTTATATTCAGCATCATTAATAATGTTTGAAACTGCAATATTCTTTTTTTTTCATTTAATCAATTTTTCGTATTTACATATGGTACTAAATTATGTAATGCAATTTTAAGCAATTTATTTCAATTAACTTCAAAAAATATTCAGAATTTTTCAAGTATAAAATCATAAAGTATTCCCAAAATAGAACAAAAAGTTAAACAAGAATTTTTTTAAATGTATGTATTTTTATATTTAATAATAGGAGTAAAAACGAAAAGGAATTTTGTACATATATATAAAAAATTGTTTCAATTCCATTCGTAATTATTTCAACAGCATTAGTAAATACATGAAATCAAAATAAATGCAAGCTATTTATTTGAGTTATTTATATGAATGAATTATTTTAAATGTTAGCATTTCAATTTATTACTCTTCTTTTCATTTTTTCTTATACCAGCCAATAGTGTAATTCGATTTATAACTTAGCGGGATCATTATGTTTTCAACACAAGTTGATTTTCATGTTTTAGAAGTATGTTAAATATAGTCGAGAACAATTGATTTTCGAATTAATAAAGCGCATTTTGAAAGGAAATGTGTTTCAAATAAGATCCATATTAATATGAAGATGAAAAATAACAAATTATTAACATTAAGTAGTAGTTTAATTAAACGATCACAAAAATTATTCGCTTATTATGAAAACAATGGCGTGTGATAAAAAAATTACGTACATTGTTACCTAGACAACTTTTATTCTTCGTATGCAATGTTAAGAGATTAGATTGAACAGAGTCTAGTTTTCATTTATTTTGAATTAGGGTTTGTGAAGAAGAATGGTTATAAAATTTACATTTTTATAATTAGAAAGTCCTTAGTAATTATTACAAATCTATGGAACTAACTGGTAGGCGAAAGTTAACTCCATTAGCTTATGAATTAATCTCATTTAGGGAAGCTCAACTTTTTATATATTCTCCAAATGAAAATCCGATAACATCTATGACTTTCCTAACCACTGATATGTTTATAGAATAAAAAAGTAATACGATTTAATATCTACGGTTATAAATCCAATTGTCGTGTAATTTCTTTATAAATGTTTAAATGAAGTTTTTATACTGAAATATGCATCAACAGGCGTTTTATTTCATTACAAAAGTAAGAAAAAATGGTGATTTTGATCAATTTCAAAAGTTATATTTTGAACTATCGTAACCCAATTATTTTTAGTAATTTGAAATAATTTTGTAGAATAAAGGATATATATACATATTTATTACTAAAAACAGTATAATCATTTCAAATTTAATAAAAGTAAATTTCTGCTTGAGTGCGCCATTTACTGAATACTTTTTTAAAATTCAGATTTTGACTCTTGAAATTTATTTGTTTATCTTATGATTTTTTTGCCTTTGAAGGCATTCTATATCATAGAAGTAAACTATTATTTAAAATTCGGTAAATTAAGTAGGATAAAAAAATGTTTACATTGTTAACAAGTTTTTCTCCTAAAGCGTTCAAATATTTGACCGGAGCCCGAAGTTATCAAAGATGAGAAAACTGCTAAAAAATAAAAATTAAAAAAATGCTCATAAAATATAGAAAAATTAGATAAATTGTTGAATTATTCGACGTGTAATCATTAAAATACTTACTTATAGAGTCTCAAGAGAGATTTTCCCGTTTGAAAGCTCCGCTTAGATTATTAAAAACATAAGGAAAACATATTCCACAGCTTATACTGAATCTAGGCAATTAACGTTCAAACATTTTTTTTAAATTCTCCTTTCTAATACCACCAACATAATTTATTTCTTTATGATATACAATGTTTATCTTTGTTTATATCCAAAAAATTGTATCATTTATTTATTTGTTACATTTCTCTCTTTTTTTATCGTTAGACGTATATATTTCATCACGGACAACTTTTTTGTTCTTTATTCAGCTCACGTGCGTATCAGTGTCAAGAACTTCGTTTTTCTGTTCATTTTTTCCCTCTTATTTAAATTTGATATCTTCTTAATACTCTGTTAATAACGCATTGTTTACATTTAAAATACTTTCGAGCTTCCTAATGAGTTGTTTATGTGCACAAACATACAATATTATTTTAAATATTCTTTTAAGCTTTGGAGGAATAGTAGAGTAAAATAGGAAAAGTATAAATCGCGAGAAATCTCTTTTATGGGCAAAAACTTTCTGGAAAGAAGAAGTAACAATTTCAAAAAAATACATGTTATTTATATGAGTTATTTCATCCTAATTTCTAGCATTTACATAAAAAATACAAGTTATATAAATTGTTGATTGTATTCATCATTAGAATTAGCTGGACAGAAAAAAGTAACATGCTCTTTCTAATTATTTATCTTTCATCTCAAAGGCATGATATTGCCTAAATACAATGAATGTTATTTCGAACTCGTTATCTTTTATCATAAGGCTATGGAATAACCTAAAGACAACAAATGGTCTTTCAAGTCGATTGTCTTTCATAATACGAGATTAGAAATACCTAAAATCCAACGAATATTCTTTCTTCGCATGAAACATTTACATAAATATATTGGATTCTGTTTATAATGTTAACTATTATTAACTCTAAAATCCAATACCATTTTCTCTGAATGCATAATTTAAAATAAATTTTGGTTTATGCGTTTTACTTCGCATATTTTTTCATTTCCAGATATCAAAATATTATAAGTTTTTTTTCCACACTCTCTAAAGATGATTAATAGGTAAAACTTCCACTGTTGCAATTGTTTTGTTATTCTCATCATTTACTTGTTATGGATAGATGACTCCTCTACTACGAAATATGTAACGTGATCCTCCACATTCCTTTTTTGCATGCAGTCTTTAAAATGCAGTTTTATTTCAACATTATCCAATCAGAAAATTTATTCTGAAAGCCCAAGATAAAAACGGTTGAAAACATGCACATCTATCAAAGGTCACAAAACAGAAAGCTACAGGGTCAATTCATTCACACGAGCTAAAAATAGAATAGCTGTGACCGAAAGTCCATCTAGTGGTTTCACAGACCTCCTGTCCCCAGTTAAGGGAAATTTTATATGCTGAAACAAGCATGAGACAAGCATTCAGTTCTGATAAGTTTTGTTCAAAAATTTCTTATTCCCTTTTTGTAATATGATCTTTCTAATCCTTTCAATTTTTGAATTACCCTTTTTCTACATAAATAGACGTGAGATAAAACTTCTCATAGATACCATTAATCCTAAATCTCAGAAATCAATACTTTTGAACAATTTCAGGTTACCTTTTACTCGTTTGAGTTTTAATCTGTTACGAGCGCTATTGGCTGAAAAGCCAGATTTTACTTTAAGAATACTAGAGCTAGAATTTACTTTTAGATGTCTAAAACCAGAATTAATTGCGCGCGAAACTGTTTTCTTTGAGTGTTTGGCAACACCTTGTGCACAGCATTGTAAATAGTTTTGAGAAATAAATGGAGTCAGATTAACTACGTGGGATTATTGTTGTCTTAAAAACCCCATCTTTTAAACGTAATAAGAGGAGAAACGACTGAATGATACGAAATTCAGATAGAGTCTCAACATAATCATTAGTAATTTATATTCCTATATAATTCTTTGGCGATTAAAATTTTTTTTATACTGAATAATTTAAATAACAGGAAATGAAACTTGTTGACACATGTTGGTTTTGAATATTTACAAACAAAAACTCTCAGATCTGTGAATCATAAAATTATAATCACTTCCATGATATTGATACTAAAACTTGGTAACCACACTACAATGCAAGCAACAGAAATATGTTTTTCTCCTCAAATAAACACCATTTTCTTTGGCAAATATTTGAAGTGCTGCCAAACTCTTTGTAATTTTTCACTAATGCCATCTGTAAGTGGACTTTGCACAAGATGAACATTTGCTCAATGGGCAGAAGAGGTAGCTATTGCTATAACCGTAACTGTTCCCGCATCGGATAATGTCTTCAGGCGACACTTTCATTCCGTCCCTGCTCTTTGGCGACAACTCGTGTCCGAATCAATAACAATTCGACTCCTCCTCTTCCCAGAAATCTGCTTTCACCGACATTGCCTCCGAAACTGGATAGTCAAGGAAAACCTCTCTCCAGTATTTGATTTCGAACGGAAATTACTTCCCAAGGATTTCACGAGAATTCTCGAGATATTTTTAAAGATGCATAAAAGAAGTTCATTTTATATACATACATAGGATCCGAATGTAAATTGAGTTTAGTGGAATACAGGGATTCATAGAATGACTTCTCGAATTTGTATTTTACATTGAGCTTTAAATATTACGATTGGATTCCATTTACCAGTTCCTATTGGCTCTATATATATACCAAGCTATGAAAATTAAATATTTTATGATGCTATCATTTCAGATGAAGTAATTTTTATTTGTAAATCAAAGTGCTTTCGCTCTTATTCAATATTTAAAGGAACCACGACAGATGAGCCATCCATACATTGAACATTTCTATGTTTCGTATTTTTCTGCAATCCTGCATTTCCAGTGGAAAAAATCATTTCAAAATATTTAAACAAAAAATAATTTGCATAAGAAATTATATATTTTTATTATACCTTAAAAGTGTCAAAGGATTTTACTTAGATGAAGGAATATAAATTGAACTAAAAAAATTCCATTGATTTTTAATCAAGTAGAAATTATAGGAAACCGTAATCATTTATAAAGGAAACCAATGGGCCAATAATAAGTCATTCTGATTTGTGTTCCACGAATCTTTTTTTCAGATAGATGTTTTTGATTTAAATTGAGTTCCTTGATTTATCCTTTAATTGAAATCTTAGTCTATGAAAGATAATTTAACAAAAAATATAGAAAGAAGGACAAAAAATGGTAGAATGTATGAAATTTCCACTTGTATATGAATATTTAAAAAAATCGTTATTTACACCTTTTTTTTCCTTAAAAATAAATTCTTTTATAATTAATTTTCGTGGTTAAAGATGATTTAAAATAATTCTACCATTAGCTGTTTTTAGCATAAAAAGCTTAAAACTATTTTTTAGATATCTTTATACAAAAATTTCTAAATATCGATTTTTTTCAAAGGATTCTTAAGTTTGATGTACATAAAATTACATATAGTCCATCTATAAAGGAAATTCTAAATTAAATCCATAACTACTGGTGTAACTTTAAATGTGAGTTGTATTCATAAAAATATCATATTCTTCTATTTATAAATTTCTTCCAATATGTTTCAAGGGTTTGAAACGGTCATAAATACCCCTATTTATTTCGGAAACGTGAAACAGTGAATCTCGAGGCGATTTTTCTCCACTTTTCTGGTATTTGACACCATTTAACTTTTATTCGATCAATGTTTTCCTTATTAAGAAATAGCAAACTGCCATGAATATGGAGGGTTGGGATGTAATACGTGTAAGCCATATACATTAGGACGTTTAAGATTTGAAAGATTCTCCGATTCCTAGCTGAATTGAATTCGATTCGCCTTTTTTTATTCATCATGTGATACATTAGAAAATTTAGTCAACACTCTTTGAAGAAAAATTTTGCTGATTTGTAAAAATACTACGCAGATAAGAAAGTGATGATTTGTACTTGCTGATGCAAGAATTTACAAATAATTAATTTCAAGCCCATATTAGAAGTATTCTTATTTTCCATAGTATTTTGAACACTTAAAGTACCTACTAACGCCAGTGGTAAAATAATAAAACTCTTAATTTTTGAATTAAAATATTAAGTAAGAGGAAGATGCTTTATTATAGGCAAATAGAGAATTCATAATCTTAAAATGCAGTTGTAATTTTTTTAAATTCTTCTCATTTTGACTAAAATTCCTATTCTCAAAAATATTAGATAGAAAAGAATGATGACACAAAAAATATATTACTGAAGAGAATCTGTGTAAATGACAAGGTGATACGAAAGATTAAATTGGAAAAATTAAGCTCTAAAATTCACTAACTTTCCTTTTATAGTTTACAAATGTATCTCGCATATATGTAAATCCACGTTTTGTAAACTAAACTAAACTTAAAATTAATTATCAGAGTTTTGTAAATTAAGTAAAGAGTAAGGAGCTCCAGATAAAAATTTTTTCGTCATTTCTTTGTCTTTCTAATAAAGCATCTGAATAAGAAATGTGGTTATTTTCAGTGCTAATTTTATTACACCTATTATTTTCGACTTATTTCCTTTTTATTTGAATTTTTTTCATTCTTTTATAATTTTTAATCAGATATTTAGAATAAAACATCATGAATGAAAAAAACCTTCAGTAACTTGAATTTTTTTTAATCTCTAAAAATAATTTATCTGAATAGAAAGATTTGTTACATACAGTCCACATTTTTTTGTCTTTAATAATTAACCAGAACTTTATCTATGCAATAAAATGTAGATGATAATTCCATTTACATTTTACGTAGTTTCTTACGTAGACTTCTTAAAATGTAGATAATTCCAAATGGGATTTTTAAATTCTTGGAAGATTAATAATTCCCAAGAGGTCTTGTTTCTCTTTCCTCTATACATATATCAAAGAATAACTAAGAGAATTGCTTCAATAAATTTAATTAAATTTGCCTAAAATAACTTTTAATTATAACTTTCAATAATAAATGCTTTACTTTTTTATTTCATGATTTGGAAAATACTTTAATAAAAGAGATCAAGAAAATTTTTCTCTTCCATGATGTGGCCATGCGAGCTTTTAAAGTTTGCAAAGTTCTAAAATTAGGAACAATATGTCATACAACTTTTATAATGTATTGCCATTAAATATTCATATTCATAGTTTGGATTATATTGAAGGGCATTATTCAAAATAAAGTTTTTACTTTAAATATTTTCCATTAAAGCATTAATTAAATTACAGCAAAGCCTTTTATTGTAAATCACCACTCAGGATATTAAAATGGTATTCAAGTGCAGACTTATAAAAATTTTAATTTATCAACTAGGGAATTTTATTTAAGCCAATTTATTACATAAAACTGGAATTGCTTAATGAATAGCCTTAAGTATTATTTTTAGTTTTCAACATTCATTTAAAAAAGTTGGCATAAAAATGAAATATAAGTACATGGCCCAAGCACTATTAATTTCAAGCAAATCTTCAGGTCTCCGATGCGTCTCGCACAAAAGTCTTTAATATTAATAACCCTGGAATCCAGGCGTCTGCTGGAACAACTAAAGAGTGAATTATTTGGGGTAGTTGAGACGTAAAATCTCACTTTAGCTCTATTTTTCAGGATGTCTTTTGTTGAAACGCGTAAGTTGGATAAATGGCTTGTTGAGGATCTGCTCTATACTTCAAGATAGTAAGCTGTCACATTAATAATGTTACTTTCTGATAAATAGTGTTGTTGCGATGGTTGTTATCCATAATCTTTTACAATTAATATTGCTACTACCGTCGCCATATTAGTACAAATATGGCGACGGTATCTTTAAATTTTATTCATTTAACACGCTTTGGTAATATTTTTCTGCCCATTTATAGTGTGACATATAAACAAAATCGTCAAAGCTTTGAAGACAAGGCATTTAATCGACTTCTCCTAATAGTCGTCAAGTTATCTGGCTGACATGATTTTGGTGTCATTCTTTCTACTTATGTAGACTATTAATGCTCTAGAGAGTAACGACATGACATAGCTTAGTAACATGAATTGAAGGAAGTATTTTATGGGTAATTTCTTCTATTTACAGGTTGTTTTTCAAAACTCGTAGGTCCTTTGATGATTTATTAACGAATTGAATTTTGGAATCGGGCGGAATGTTGGAGGGTTTCCTTTGCTTTGCTCTGCATCAAACATAAATGTTGGCTAGTTTTCTTTGACAGTCATTGAAGAATTTAAATCACCCTAAAAAGGAATTCATTCATATTTTTTCTTCAAATATTATATATTAGGCAGATTGTGAATGCTTCAATTAACAGAAGGAATTTTATTTATTCTTTATCATGCTGGCTTTATTCATGAATGTGGTAGATATACTAAGTCAAGTGAGAGTATGATCATTATTACAATGCGTAGTATCGTTTCTTGCCATATTAATCTGACTGCTGAGAAAATATAGAAATTATCACTGAATGTTCATTATATACCAGGTCTGATTCTCGGTCTTTGCGAAAACAGCAGTATTATAAACTTTGACGAAAGAAAATGAAAGTTAGGGTGAAAATTCTACTATTTTTCCTATTTGTCTCGAGATATGTAGATTTTTCCAGTGAATTTCAAATGCTATTTTGTCTTAGCTCGAAGCTATATAAGTAGAGATGTTCTCACTCTAAAGAGGAATAATTCTCTCTTTAGAGTGTTATTCATAAAGCTAGCTGATGATGATAAGAGTTATTGTATTGTTATTATTTAACAATCTATTTACTCAAAACACATGTATTGCCAATTTCTGCCAAAAATAATTTCGTATACATTTCCACTATGTGTTTACGATTAATTCTTCATGTTTCTAAGTGGAATAAAGTGACCTTTTCCTTCATTCAAATTAATAGATTTGTTTCATTATATACCCAACAGACGAATTTAGGATTGCATTATTACGAAAGTTTTATAGTTAATCTCAATTTATTTTAGTGTATTTCTTATATGAAAATAAATATGTTAAGTAATAGCATTTTCATGCTAATAATTATAGATTCATTTAAAATTGATTATAACATACATGAAGTAACTGAAAGTTTTAGTTATTTTTACAGTACCTCATCAAATGTAAGTAAATATTATCAGTTCGATTACTTGAGATTTGAAGTTTCGAAACATTTACGAGTTCGAATTTTACAAACATTTGACAGTAAAGTTTAGAAATACTCCAAACTAATTGAAAAGAACTTGCAAACTGTTTGACTTAGCAAATGAGAACTGCATCTCAGACTAACTACTCTTTGAAAACGTCCTCCATGATAGAAACACAATAATATTAAATGATTTACTTTGAGAACGGATTTATCTTAGGATAATAAAGAGAAGAGAGAAATAATTTCCTTCTTAAGAAATAATTTCCTTTTATTTTTTAGAAAGCATTTGCATATGAACTCTAGATAATATATAATTCTTATTGTGGTATTTTTATATATAGAATTTTTAAAATATATTGTATAAGTGATTTAGTGGTAATAAAGTATTAATAATTTTTGCATACTAAATTAAATAATCCCAATAATTACTTGGTATTAGTGGAAAAATTTACTATTTTACTTGCATTAAAGTTTGGAGAATATAAAAAAAGGAGTTTTAATTTATATCTATATTGAGATTACAAAGTTGTCCCATTTGTACTATGATAAATGCAAGTAAAATTAAACTATAGAATTAGACTACTTTAAAGCACATATTAGATGTCGATCAAAATTCTCTCATATCAAGGATTACAAGTCAGAAATATTTTTTATCAGAAATGTTGATCTTGTTCTTAGGCATTTTAGTTAGAAAAAAACTATTAATGTCATCCTTCAGACTTGATTTATTATTATCTATTTATTTAGCCACCCATCTACTTATCTATCTTTCTGTATATCAACCTACTTTTGCTTTCAAGTCGTAGAAATCCTAATATATTTAACGTTTCGCCTTCCCATTCTTAGCTTATTTCTTTCAAAAATATAGAAGCCCCATTCCAGCTACTGTCACAAATGTCAAAATAAATACTTAAATTTCTTCATTTTACTTACAAAAGTTCTCTAGAATTACACTAAACGAAAACGACCATTTACTTGAAGTCTATAAACGATTAGAACTAATAACTACGTCTTATCCACATCATTCTTTTTTTTTCTTCACATCCCGATCAAGATAAACGCCTTGTTACCACCTGTAACACAACTATTGCGAACTGCTCCGAAATTCTCTTTTGAGAGAAGACCGATGGAGTGGTGGAAAGGGGAGGAGCTCTACCCTCTTTTATTCGCAGCCGAGTGGAGCTGTTCCCCTCCTTCTTCGCCCCGGTGTCCCATTTGTCGGCTGTCGCCGGAAACAGTGCTATGCTTTCGGGATTCGATTTGTGGGTGTCAGAGCAAGAAATGAGAACAAAGAGTCTACCCATAAAGCACGATCTATTGAAAGGATCGGAAAGGTACACCCTGCGGGGATGGGGCCCTTTGTGCGTTTAAAAATCGAGACGAAAAAGGTTTCTTTAACTTTCAGTAGATTCCGAGATGGTGATGGTTAGAAGAATAGATATCTCGTTCTTTGTTGGAAAAAAGAATTTATCTACAATACAATATCTGTATTTACATTTAGTTTAATCTTAAGAATTGATCCAGTGGATTTGATAAATTTTTCTAAAATGCTAATTTTTTTATAAGTGAATATGAAAGTGCAGTTCTGGAAAAGCAACTATTACTATAGAAAGTACGATAATATTACATTAATTTTTCTTTCGTTTATACCAAGTATGAAATGGGAGTATTTTAACATAACAGAATTGCTGAAGATTCGATGAAAGTCCACTTTTTAAAAAATCCGAATTTTGAAAGTAAATCCTTTTTGTAAATATTTTAGCTGGTTGCAAGCCCGATTAGTCAGAAATGGAGATAGATAGATACATACATGCAATTTGATTTAGGATTTGTAGATAAAAGTCATAGTTTAAACGAACTAAGTAAAGAAAATTTATCTATTTGACAGTGTACAAATACATTTGATAAGAATCGTCAAGTTTAAACCACGACGAACACGATTTAGGAATTTTGGTATATGATACTCCATTCCCATTATTTACTCCAAACATTAGATCAGAGTTAAATTTTGAATCCAATCAGTAAATGAGAAGAATTCGAAATTGCACGCTCGATAATTAATTAATTTCTAAAACTGAGAATTTACTTGTTATTTATTATAATAGACTTAGTAAATATCTAAACATTTTTCACTGTACATTCGTGTACAATTAAAAATTTCTTGAAATTAAGCGTTGCTTAAAAAGTAATTCGACAGCTACATAATTTTTACAAATAGAAATTGAACCAGGTATTGTAAATTATGCAACAAAAGATTGTGTCCAAGTCATTACAGAAGGCTAATCGTCAATCCACACTCATAAAGACGATGATTGTTATAGTCGTTAGGACGTTTTAATGTTTTCATTTCTGCATAATTGGAGTTATTTTATAATTGTTTTAAAAATTTGAAATTCTCTGCTCTCTATGATGTAAATATTGTTACACGTTTTACTGAAAATATTTAACATCCTTTAATAATATCATGATCCACTTACCGATTTAAAAACTCTCATATATCATGATTTGCGTTTTTGATTTGAAAAAAAAAAGAATAAACTAAATAAAATTAATAAAATTTCCTCTTCAAATTTAGGTCTGTTACGAAACAAATAACTGTCTAATAACGAATAATAAAAGTCGAATAATCTTGAAAATAATGTATTTTATAATATTTTTTCCATGATCATTCAGGATTATGGTGCTTAACATATTTTTAAGTATCAATCATTTCTCTTTAGACTGGAAATGAAATATTCAGTCAAATGTTGATTTTTTTCCCCTTTCTTTCTCTATTAAAAATTAAATACTAAGTTTTCCAAAGCTAGAAACAAACAGTCGAGCATATTATCAGTTAGCATATGTTTACAGAGAATTTTTTTTTAAAGATGAGTTGCATGGAGATGATATTTAAAAATCTGGCTCTCAATGCTCTTCCATTTCCAACCTCCTTATTTTTCTGGCTGCTGTCACTTTGACTGTTATTCAATATGATGATTGATAAAACAAATTCAACCAAAAATTGAAAATGTGACATTTTTTTCGTAATACAATAAGCTTAATTCTAATTGAATTTCAAATACCATTTCTAGAGTTTTGATAAACTTTCAAAACTAGCTGGTATCCAGCACGTTGTTTCGGCGGAAGAAATACCTTTACAAGCATCATTTGGAATTTGAAATAGTTATTTTGTTTAATTAAGAATGATAGGAAAAAGGTTGTTTATTTTCTTGTCGGCAGTGAGTACATTCATTGAAATCGAAAGATATAAAAGGAGAAGCATAATTAGTATATATTCTATTTTTATTATTCCATTTTTCAAACAAATATTCATTTTTATATATTAGATTAGTGTATTCTTTTAGAATTGTAAAGCTTGGATTTTTTTTCAGAATGGTAATGAAAGGAACTCTTTATTGTATTTCGTGATTCGTTTAATATTCTCAAGTTTAATATTAGGAAATGCGATTAAAATATTTTCTTTTAAAATTGATTAAGCATTGACAATAAATTTGTACCATAAAATCTTCAATAAAGTTGAAAAGATAATTTTTTGGAAACTAAAATGGTGCAAAATTATTTGTACTATAATATTTTTGGAATTTACTTCAAAAAACGCTCGCCAGTTATTAAATGTTTATTTAAAATTTCAAACCTATAGGATTGATTCCCCTAAATCTTTCTCGCACACTCTCTAATAAAACTATTACATTAGAGAAAGACTTGTATTGCATTTACGTACAATAGCTCCGAAATACTAACGTCTAGCTTGAATTTAGCATCTTCACTGAATCTGTTGTGTCTTCTCGGCGAGTTATTTGATGACTAATCAATGGTTAATAAATGCGATAAATAGATCTGAAAATATTTTTTATGCTTTAGTTGACTGTATTATGCCTATAACCTTCACGTATGTGCAAGCAATATGTTGCCGATGTTTTATAGCAATTGGATGAATGGTGAAGGCGTGCATAAGATATCTACAGACAAGCATTCATTTCTATTTATATAGATTAATCAGAAATGAAAAGATTTACCCATAAGCACCATTTGTTACTAAACGAACCCTCTTAATTTACCTTGAACCAGAAATCGAGTGAAATCTGTAGTTGTTATCCCTAACGACATCTTCTGTTGGGAAACCAACTTTACAAAGCCGCGACGGAAAAAGGAAATTGTTTATCCAAACAGAGGAAATAACGATGCAGTAAATTAAAAATTAACCATTAATTGGATGGAAACAAAAATAAATAGAAATGAACACAAACATCCAAGAGCAAACAACGAAATTTCCGCAGTAAACATTTAAAATTTAATCTAAATTAATCGGATTAAGCTCATGTTGGGGCGAATTGTTTCTTCAAAAATCAGTTTCAATGAAATTAGATTTCGACATCTGGATTGAAAGTCATTTATTCAGATAGAGGAAAAAGAAATTACTTATTATTCCATAACAAAAAGAAAAATGTAAATTCATAGGTGGTACACACCAAAAAAGACAATCATCTCGAATTACTCAACAACCCATTTTGCTTAACGATTGTTTACTTTCCATTTTCTAAAGTCCCCACCCCTTTTTTTTCTTCGATCCATAAAAAAATATTTGCTATTAACTTTTTCATCATGTACTTGGAGACAGATGTGAAATACGACGCTGCAAAAATTTCCAAGCGTAATCCACATTTCCAGAGAAGTTTATTCGGAAGGAACATCAGAGATTGAGGAAAAATGTTGAGGGGTGTGGGGGAGGATTGAGCAACCCCATCGATCGAGCAGACGCTGTGTTTGGGTGGCGTTTTACATGCCTTTCCTTTTACCAATCATTTCCTAATGCGGGAGCCGCTATTTACTTAATCCTCGCCATTCGAATTATCTTTTCGCCATCGAACAGCAGCGTGCAGAGAAAGAACAAAATTTCAAGTGGAATAGAGCGGGAACGAACAATTCTACTCGTTGATGGTTGATTGGATGGCTGGAAATAGGATTGTTTGGAGAAATAATTTATAGATGTTCATCTGGGCATAAACATGTGAGTTATGTATTGAAGTATTAATAGTTAATGAGGTAAATGAATTCTCATGAAATTCAAAATCAAAGAAAAAAAATTACCTTTATGGTATAAATAATATAAATTCCTTCCAATGTTAGAATCTTTTATAACAAATAATGTTTAGAACTGAAAAGTTCATTGTTATGATAGAAGCTTTTCCATAAATTCCTATTTCTTTGTCTTCGAGAGATGACTGAGATATTGTAACATTAAAGTCTTAGAATTACGTCGTTCATCTCAAGGTGCAATTTTTGTCAGATTCCTTATTGAAATAAATATCTTTTACTATTTGGTTAGACTTTCTGAAGGGTAATCACAAGTTTTTATGCAAGAAATTGGCTAGAACAAAAAACAAATTACCACTTTCTCTAGAGACACAGTAATGGAATTTCGATTTTTTATCCTGTTACTGATGAGGCTTTATTAAAAAAGCTTTTTATCTTAACTCATTGATAGCTATTTCGTGAGGAGTGAGTTACTCTGTTGTTATCAATGGCATTACTGCCATTTATTTCTCCTCAAATGGCCAGGGTGAATACTTCCTTGCAGTTTTCCTACAGCATAGGTTTGAAATACTTCTTTATATTGAAACTACGACACGATTTCCTTTAATTATCCTTCTATAACTTTTAACTCACATTTTGAAACCTAGAAATTTCGTTTCGATTATTTCAAGCAGATTCCGGTGTTATATTATTTATCCATCTCAGCGAAATATTTTATATTACACTATATCATTGAATATAAACGGGAATGCATTTTTTGGCATCGTACTTAGACCTTTTCTGTTATTGAATATATATGGAAGAACATATATCCCAATTTCAGGTGTTGTTATTATAAGAAAATAATAGCACGAATATTTTATTGAATTCATGAATATTTTATTCCATTATTCGATCAGAAGTTTGATAAAGTATGAATAATTTTTTAATATAAATTAAATTTTTTTAAAATAAATTTTTGATTATGATTTTTTTCGATTAACTCCAAAATTTTCAGATGAGAAATTTCAAAATTTTAGTTAATTTAAGGGAGCATATTATAGAAATATATTACAAATATTCAAATATAACTTACCTTCCAGATTCTTTGATAGGAATTCTGAACTTCAACTTCTAATAATATCTGAAATAAAAAATGAATTGTTAATTGATAATATAGATAATAGTATTATGAATTTTAAAGAAATATTATGCTTTAATGCTTATTAAGAAAATTATTACATTTTATTGTGCCATTTATTTTTGCATTTAAAAATAAACCCTTTTATCTAATTTTTCACGAAGAGAAAAAATATATACAAAACAATCTGCATTGAAATCTATGCGAATTACGTGCTTTTATTATACAAAATACATCTTTACTACCAAAAATGTATGTTTTTAAATATTTTTCTACAGAAGTAATTTTTGAATAAAAATCAAATTTCTAGAAACAAAGATTGTATTAGAAATCAAAGGGTTTATTCATTTCAAATAATAATAATAAACAAGTAATAGTGAGTAACTACTTTAGTACATATTTTTTAATTATATTACAGTGTCTTTACTTACTATTTCGATTTATAACTTAGTATTTTAAGACATATTTTTCAATGGACCCATTCAAAATTTCTTTCTGATTCCTACACTGATATAAGATGGCACTGACATTGTAGAGATTTTTACCATGGCAATTTTCTTGACGTGTTAACTTCTGCTCATTTTCAACAAAGTATTAAAGCTGGATACTAAAAAAGTATACAATGTAGATGGAAAAATTATTTCGGTGATACAACAAGGGCAAATGGTGAACAAGATGTAGTAATTTTTTTAACTCCCTCGTCATGTATCGGTTTTATAATTGAAAAAATATTACTTAATTCTAGAGCTAATTTATCATTATGTTAAAATATAACTTATGCGTACAGAACCACTCCAACATACAACAAATGTGGTGCTTGGATGGTCATTTTCCCTGATAATACGCCATTAAGCCCCTATATATTAAAAAGGTAAAACAGTACTCACGTCCCATAAGTGTTCTCAGAAGTCTGTGGATTAAACATAACTGAAAAATATGAATTCTAGATTGAAAGTTATAGAATCTTGTAGTTGGTTGTACTTTATCAATTGCATTCCAATTCTTATAAGCCGAATCTTTAATAAATTATTTTTAAAATCGGACTTGTTGCTGGATGTTTCCTGCCAAAGTTAAAAGAAAAATAGATTTATTTCTTTTCTATAAAAATGACTTAATAATCTAAATCAGATGTCTCCTTCAGGAGATACCAAGGTGCTCCAAAATTCTTTTTGATCAACAAATGGTGCCGAAGTTCATCATTATAATGAATGGTTGCCACATACATTTAGACCAAATGGAAGAAAATTCATATGCTAAAACTCCGACCAAGGTGTTCTGCTTGCCCACACCATCAATGGAATGACCAAAGAGATAGACCAAATGGAAATAAATCCATATGTTAATAATTATGTAAATCTAGGGGGGTGCTCATGGCCATCTTCTCTGTAAATCCCATTACTCAGTAATTTATGGATTACTCCGATTGTTTATACAAATGTTGCCAAATATTATTTGATTATTTTACTGAAATGTATCAATAATGTAAATTTATTATACGAGAAACTGAATCAGAAAATATCATACTAAAACTTGAATACATCTGACAAAAGAGCTATCATTTGATCGCGTTTTATCAGAAGGAAGGTAGAATCACGATTTTAATATAATATAAAGCTCAATCTATTATCGAAATTCTGATTAAATGATGCTTGCTTAGTCTTTGTTTCTAAGTGACCCGATCGTTATAAGCAACCTGAAGATGCCATTTCGTTCCAGCATTATCCATTTCCTTTAAATCCAAATATCCAAGACCATTAGAAAATATTTTCAAAGAGTGTTATTTAAACCTTCTCCTCAATGACTACCCAAACCATCCCTTGGGAACTAGGTGGGCTCCACTTTCCGTAATGCGAAAAAGAATGCCAACCATCCTCCTTCCTCCCTTCACTTGCAACCAAACGATTATTTTCAAATTTATCGAACGTCACGCGCGATAATAACCGGATTTCCCCCCCCCCAGCAACCTCCCCACCAGAATAAGTTCCTGTTCAGAAAATATCGCCTGCGATAAGCAGAGAGGACTCGACAAAGAATAGATGCAGGAGAACTCTTAATCTCTCTTACCATCTCATTATTAATTTCTCTGCGGTAACCACTTTGGGGGTGGAGATCGAAGCCTCCCCCCCTCTTCTCTGGCGTGAAGAAAGGGGTGGGTCAGCAGCTTTGCTTTCTCTATTCCGCTTTTTGACACGAGCTCCATCCCGTTGATGAAGACAATCTTTGTTTACTTTCATTACACACTGCAAGCGTAACTGATTCGCTTGCTTCATTTAAGGTCGATGTAGCTTATTAGCGTGAACAAGCCCATTGCGTTTTTTTATATATAAATATAATGGGAGAGGGAGAAAGTAGTTTTCTCCATTATGTAAACAAAGTAAAAGTGTGTCTTCAAGAAGACCCCGGCGGCAAGTTTACCGACTCGCTTTATGGTGAGCTCTCTTTTGTTTTCCCTTTGATCATTTTTGAAATGGTTGGGGAAAAAAAGGGGGTGTTTGGTTGATTGAACTATAAAGGAGGGAAAAAAACCCCACCAAAGCTATAAAAGAACTTTCTACTTAAAGTATTTTGGGAAAATTGAAAGAATACATTTATTAATATTGAAAAGAAAGATTGAATGCAACTAATTGGTATGGTAATATTAACCTTCCACGGATAGTAAATATGTTCAAAAATATTTTTTTCCTCATTATTACGACGTTGCAAACATAATAAGATTATAATTTTGATCCGTTTTTGTATGAATAATTCAGATATTGCATCAAAAATTGCTTTTCATCTCCATAGGAATGGAAAGTGCTTTACAAGCAAAACTTTTCTCCCTTTGTTTGGATGAAAATATTATGCAATTATATTGTTGTTATATTCTTATGAACAGTTCGGATATTATGCCAAGATATAACAACAACTTATGTCTCCCCCACCCCTTTATGAATGGTACATATATTGAATCAACAAAAAGTTTTCTACATTTGTTTAGATACTGATATTACGTAACCAGAATTTTGCACTAATACATTATTATGTTTCCTTGCTTATGGGTGTTACAAATACTGAATCAGCAAAACTTTTGCTCTGTATATAGGATGGCACAAACGGTTTCGTCGGAGCCATTAAAAGTTTACCCAAATTTTCTCCATCCACCTTTTCTCTAAATAGCTTATAAGGGCCGTGGTGGCCTGGTGGTAAGATCTCGGCATCGGGAGCAGAGGGTTCCAATTTGAGACCCTATTTCACCTAGATCCCTTTTTCGTTTGAGCTCATGTTAAATCAGTCAGGGTCAAACGTCATCCCTCTTGTGTTGTGTGGAAGTTTTTAGGGGCGAATGCCAGCTCAGATTCGTCTTCATCAGCTGACCGCGATTAAAAATTAAGAGACCACTCCCAAAATAGATCTGGTATTGCTTTCAACCGAAACATTATTATAAATTATAATGGAACGTCATTTTATTGTTATATAACAGTATACTAATATAACTAAACTAAACAACTGATAATGTATTTTTATGTTCTATTGAATCTACTTCTATTGTTCTATTAAATCTACTTATGTTTAGAGGTAGTATTTATAGAGGACAAAAATTAAACGTTTTGCATGCATGCAAAAAAGAACTATGGAATTTTCCTTACAATTACCCGAAACGGAAGGAGGTACTTTAATTTTTTTCCCTCTAAAATCATTTTAAGAGAATTTTTACTCCCACTTTAAATGAAATTCTGTGGGTTGTTCAAAATATTAAATGTTCTGAAATATATAATTTGGCACATGTCTACATTTTAAAAGCAATTCATGTTTCTGTATCTTGATTCTTCCAATTGTTTTAATTTAAGAATTTTTTTCACCTCCCCTATTCCATTAGGTGTGTTGAAAATTGCCCTAAATTAAAAAACGTATATGCTGATCCAACAGTTTCCGTTAAGCTGAATTTGATTATCATCAATAGAATTATGTACGTTACGACAAAAAATACATTATTTGCGTTTTTATTACCAGCAAAAATACTTACGAATGGAAATGACTTTACAAGTCTTTTTTAATTTATTTAAAACTCTAATATGGTGGTAAAGATTCAATTTAAAACCAAATATAATTCCTTGCATTTTGTATATATTAAACCAATTATAATTTTCTTGGTCAAATTATGAATTCGTAATCATCAATCAGTTTTCTATAGATTACACAAAAAATTGTAAGAGGTCTGATAATATTTAAAATTTCCGTAAAATAAGTTATGAATGAGATTTTGTGAATTCTTTCTTTTTATTTATTCTTTACATGCATGCCATAGTACAACCAAACATGCTTATGGCTTATACACCGCACAAAATCAAGCCAAATTATCTTTTATGTACATGTAATATTTCTGCCGTAATTGTTTCATCTGTGTTTTGCTCATTATCCACACTGCAACAACAACAAACAAAAACACTACAGGAAAGAAGAACACTGTCTCTAATTTAATGCAACATTTTATTCGTATATTTATTTCTTTGTTTGTAACAAACAGACACAGAAAACATTTGCTGAAACATTTGGTCAAGAAAATACACCTAAATTTCTTGAAGAAAAATTCTTTTTCAAATGAAAGTTATTGTATAAGGAATACGACTTTCCTATTAGTACCAAGGCAGCTAAAATATAAACAATATAAGCTCAAAATATGCTAAAAATTATTTAAAATATTTCAAATGCTGCATTCTTTGCATTCTTTTAACAATGTGAACAAAAGTTATGATGCATATCCACTTTTCTATTATGGTAATTACATAGTTACCCGAGAAATAGCATTGCTACATAGTACGAAGCAACGTCAAAAAAGCGAGCCAAGATTCTGGGAATCGCAACATTTAATTTTCCAAGAGCGGGTTCCGATTATCATAGACCTGAATGCGAAATCTCTTATCATATCAATCTCATGTTTGTTGAATGGACTTTGAATGCATGCTGATCACGTGCACAAGAGGGGAGGGTGTACACACACTAAGACGATGCCATTTCTTCAGATTAGGGGGAGACTGATTCCTTCCCCTTGGCGAGGAACGATAGGCTAAAGCCCTGATTTTCTTTTGGGATGATTCTTTCACTTCCGGTTGTGAGGGGAGGAGGAATGTTATAGGAAGATCCTCCAGCTTCTAAACCATCGACTTTATTTTGTTCTTTAGTTATTTATTTTTTGTTCCGGGTTTTTTGCTTCTTCGTTCATCCGGATGTCCGGATGACAACATCAAAGAACAAATCCGTCTTTTTCCACAGCTTCAAAGGAGGATTTTTGTTCTTCTTGTTTGGTTTTTTTTTTTTTTTCGTTCTGTAGTCGAGGAGGGGACGGGATAATTTCGATTAGGATTTAGTTACGTTTCGTGTGAGAAAGACTGATTGGGTTCGTCTCTAGAATACTTAAGATGTAGCATCCAAGGAAATACCCTCGGTGATCATTATTTATAGGACGTGTTCATTACTCTTGAAACTGCTACTTCATCTAAAGTTTGCGGCTGCGATGTTTTGCGAAGGAATTACATTTGCTCAATAGAAGAAGTTTTAAATACCCACAGAACCAAAAGTATGTACAACAAAGCTGGTTTCCTTGATCTGTTTAGTTTTTAACTCGATTCCGTTTTGGTTTCCATTTTTGACTTGTCAATACTAACACGAGATAAAACATTAAGTATTAATGCTTAACTCTTGCGTTTTTGGAATATAACATATATTTTTTTCAATAGATCTTTCTTAAAATCATTTTCTAATTTTAAATTTCCCTTGCAGTATTTTGTAACCTGCGCATTTTATTGATTTGGCTGAATTATGACTTTATTGCGTGTCCTGCTTTAATGAAATATCTCAAAAATTTGAATTCTGAATAATTTTTCTTCCACAGCTAGTTCTATGGTAAGCTTGGTCAATTTGAGATATACTATACATTGAAGGATTGACAGGTTAAAATTTATTTCTTATCGAAATGCTTAAATTCAGATAGTCTAGCCTATTTTGCCTTTTTTCCACAGTTTTCATTATTTAAGAATTTTTTTAATTTGTGTTTATACTATATCATGAAAGCAATCCAGATTTCAAAATTATAAAATTATATTCAATATTTCATTTTATATTTGTCGGCCTGTTATTTGCCTACATACTTTGGAATTCCAATATGTTTTAGTGTCTCTTTTAATTCAGTATCGTATTTGAGTAATTTTCATTGCGGGAAATTTTCACAAAACTGTAAACAGTTTATCACAATTAAACTAACAAATTTGTTATTGTAATAAAACTAATTCGATGCCTCTTTTTAAAACAAAATGCATAAAATTTAACTAACAAAATTACACAGGAGTTAAAGCTAAAAACGATACTAATGTTTTGAAAGGAAATCGCCATTTTAACGTCAGAATACTCTTTTTTGATGAATATCAAATAGTGTGATCTAATAAAGGGATCAAAAGATTTTGTTAGATTTTTATTTTATTCATCCATCTTAAAGATATATTTCATTACATATAAATTTTCTAAATAAAACCTAAGCAATGAAAGAATACATGTTCTATGAAGAGGTATGCAGTCATTTTTAATAAACTTAATAAATTAATTTATTGTAATGCGTTTCGATATTGATTTTAGTTCTTTACTTATTAACTTTTGCTTGAAATAAATTAATTTAAAATAAGAAAACTATACATTTATTTATCGCCAGTTCTATCATTTTACAATGTATTGACGAACTTACAACAATTTTATTACAGTATTAAACTTCATTTATTTTCACAGATAAATAACCTGCGTTTGTTTCAGAGATCTTTCAGAGCCAACTTAATTCACTCAGTTTTGCAGATAAATTGTCTAAATAATAATTTAAACATTGGATAAGCTTAAGAACTTTCTTTTGAATGACAAATGTAACTTGTAATATAAACCATAAAATGTAAATATTGTTGCCATTAATGTAAGCCACTTAAAAATACTTTGTATCAATATGTTACTTCGTTATGCTGCGGATACAGTGAATATTGTACAGCAAATGAATATAGAGAGACATAGAAAAATAAGCATTTTTTATGACCCATTAATATTAATACGTACAGCACGACAGAATTATTGCATATTATGCATTAGGATCACAAAGTGCTTTGAAAAAGTAATCAATCTCTGTCATGTAACAAAGAAACGACGAGAAGTAGGTCAGAAAACCTCTATTATCCAAATCTATTAACCTCGAAATTATTATTTTCTTAATGATTTGGAGGATAATAGATATAGTTTCACTAAAAAAATATGAATGTAACCAGAAATATAAAAAATTGAATTTTTAATAATAGAATCATTTGTTCTATTTCTGTTATTAAACTTGCTTTTACGAGGCAATTTATTAAAGGGGTGATTTATTGAGAAAGTATGTGTGAATGAATTGAATGACACGTGCGAATCATAGGTGAGTCACACGTCAACTAGTATTTTAAATTGTTAATAAATTCTGGTTTCATTAAAATAAGAAAAAAAGGTTTATTTTTTATTCAATTGCTACTATTAGTTTACACACACACACACACACACACCTTATTCATATTTTCGATTGTTAATAAAATACTGTTCATTCATTGGCTTTAGTTCAAATACATATTTTTAAACTTAAGACACTTGATGTTAAGTATTTTTCAGATATTAATTAATTCATTAACTATAATTCATTTTTAATGCTTACTAGAGTTTTAGCAGTTTGTAATTGAAATCAACAAGAAGTAGTTCAATCTGTAAAATGCGATTATTTTAGTATTTTTCAAGGTTAAGTTACAGAGTGCGAGTTTGATTCTACCGGAAATCAAACATTTTGTGATACTTAATTATTTTTTTATAATTACTTAATAAAAAGTTACTAAAATAAAATTTCTCGCTGTTGACCTTAGAAGAAACTCAATTCAATTTTTTTTATATTACTTGTGTATTTTTCATGTTCAAAAGGGTTTATTTATCTTTGTATTATTGAGTTTCTGATGCGACTTGGAAAGGTTGCTGAAGTCGCTTCTGACTTATCCCCCTTACTGCCTAAGAGAAGCAGAAAGTTAAAAATTAAGTTTTCAGCAACCTCAACCATTAAAAATACTTTTATTGCATATATTATAGTGTGGTATATTCATTTCCTTAGCATAGAGCATACTAAAAAAAGATTATCACCTCAGGATATTTCCACAAGTGGCAAAACGGATCAGAGGCATTTTTTTCCGTCTGTTATTAAATCCTTAATACTGAAACCCTCCCTGGGAAGTTTATTGTGGAGTGCCGCAGAACAGGCTTTCTGCGATATTGGAAAGACTGTGGAAGAAATTAATTTCGACCGTATCGGAAAGAGGAAGGAAGTGTGGAAGCAAACTTTCTCCACATAAATCTCAACAAAACTAATAACCAAAAGTTGAGAAACTGTTAGGAAATTAACTAATTAAGTCTCTAGAGATCAGGAAAAAGGGGGTTTTATTAATTTCTACGGGAATACCTGAAGGCCTGTTTGCTTTCTTGGCAAACTGCATCCAGAAATCTTAAGCGGTGAAAGCAGATCGGATCGAAGCGGTGTTGAATTTCTGCATTGCCAGTGGCAGCACAGCTGAAGAAAATTAATTCGTTTTCTTTTATACTCAATATTGAGTTTAGGAGGAGAAAATTGTAATGAAAAGAATTTTTCCACAAAGTATATTGGTAAATAAATTCCACGGACCGTGTTGACGACAAACCTTCATATCTAACTTATTTTGGAGAAATCCTATTAAAGAATTAAGTGGAATAAATAATTTTGTATACTTTCCTTTGTTATCTCAGGCTTATGTCCTACACTCTGAAATGTATTCATTAAAACTAGTTCCATGTTTGCTGTTTCGAAACTTTGGTAAGCAAACATTGATTTAACTTAGGCTTAACCAGCTCATTAAATTTGTTTTCCACATACTTAATGAGAGGATCTGTTAGTCTATGTTCTTTAAAGGTTTAATATGCATGCAGCATTTGCCACTGGAACAAATAATCATCGCAGAAGATAATAAACCGTTTCTGCTGAAAATTTTCCATTTAATCAAAATTTGTTTACCTAAAAGCAAGCGATTCAAACTAAATTTCATCGTCAGGCGTTTCAGTGTTTTAAGTACCTTGTTATCGATGGATTCAAGAAGTTCGTTATTTTACTTGATAAAATGTTTTAATCAGATAGATATGGAATATTTCGTGAAAATATTTGATATAAATACTAAATCAAACAAACTGCAGATGCAGAAATATAAGTTTAGAAACATTATAATTTAATTAGTTCTCTATATATGACTAACAAATTATATATCTCGGTACTATTATATTATGCACGTCATATGGTGTATTTTAAAATAATCGATTTAAAATGTTCAAATAGAATACTATATATTTAGCGCAGAAAAATCTTGTTAACATTAAATAATTACAGAGTAGTTTAAAAATACTTTTCTGAAAAGGTTGATCAATAAACAGAGTAAGATATTAAAATCCTTAATTTTAATGATGTTTTTGACTAAAGCTGTATTATACATATTATTCCTAGATATGCAAAAAAATGATTCTATCAGTGGAACTGATACTGTGTATAAGAATTCTTTTATTTTTAATTATCAATAAATAAACTAAAAAACTATGGTATTCCACATATTCTTTATTAAGACAGAACTTCGTTTAATTACTATTTCGTTACGAAAGAATTACGACAGATGTTCGTAAAACTTTTGTGGAGTCTAGCCAATTTTTGCTTTGAAGTTTGAACTTTTTTATGTGTGAAGATAATGAATACAAGCGCCCGCTAAAAGTGTTAATGAGCCCATAAGATTCTATTTTTGTATTCTGCATTTTTTAAATTTGAAAATACTTTCTTTTCTTCTCTTAGTAGATTTCTATTTGTTTCAATCTAATTTTAATTATTTGTTTCAATTTAAGTATTCTTCAACATTATGCAATAAAGGGATCGTAATCTTCGTATTACATTTTTTAATACTGAAATGTAGCAAAAATTAATGAGCTGAGATCTGTTAATATTTTCTTTAATAGTTATATTTATTTTGCATTTGATATTACAGGCATAAAGTTTTTATTATTTTTGGTATCAAATTTTGTCATTCTCGAGATTAATTAATTTTTTTGTATAAATTTATTCGTTTTAGCATTTTTTTAAAAATAAGTATTTTATTCCATGGTGCTTATGTTTATTAGAATTCATTATTTTATGAAGAATGCATAGCGTTGGATTTCTGCTTGTTAGTGCATCATTATTTGCTTCATATCGATTTTAATAATTATTTTTTGTAGCTTTATTCCTGAACATTTCGGATAAAAAAAATTCTACTTCATAGTAACACAACTTTTAAAAATATTACATATTTTCATCTTGAGTGTTATACAAATAATAAATTAAAAAAACTAGCCTTATACCAATGTGTATGAACAATTTTCGTCATTTATTCTGAGAATATTGGATATTATTAACAAAATAATAGCTTGCCGACAGCTATGAACAGAATTACCAATGGAATTATTAACAGAATAAAATTTCTTAATCTGTTATTTTGTTAACAATCTCAGCATCTAACTTGCTGAAATAAAGATGCATATAGATACGAGACTATTTGTAACATTCAGGTACATAAATTCATCTCTATATCCATAAATAATATCATTAAATTTGACATAAAAACAAAATTTCTATCATTAACTTCATTTTGTACTTACTAAATTTCTTTAAAAACATGCTTCTTAATAGGAAAAAAAATTAAAAAATACACAAATAAATTTAATGATGAACAATATACAAAATTAATGCAGAATTTTTTAAAAAAAAGCTATTGGAATAAAATAGCTCTGCTGCATGACAGTGTAACAACAGGGCTTAAAATTCAAAGCTTCCTTTTCGTACTTATACCCAATACTTATTACAGCTAACAATGCACTAAAATCCTTTATAAGTAATAAAAAATTGAATCTATACATGTTATATTGGGAGCTGACATTTAAATGAAACATTTCATCTATGATTATGCCTTGCTTTTTTGCACCAGTCTTTTGTAGTAAATTAACTTAAAGACACATTTCCATTCTATACATAAAAACGCCATCCTCCCAACCAGACCGCCAAACATGCTCTCTTTTAACGACCATATGCTGTAGTTATGTGCTTGTCCGAGACCCACTCACAATTTTCATGGTAAACGTAAAACGTAAATACGCCATCTCTCAAAAGCGGGGCCAACAAATAGGCTCCAGCGTCACGCCCCAGCCGACCTGTCTGTCGGAACGTGCCAGCGCAGATGAGGCTCGCTTTAACTGCTTTATTAATTCCAAAAGTGCTTCCCATCGTCTTTTATTGAATCCTGACCCCTTTCCAATTAGGTGGACTTAAAGGATGACGACTGTAATGCTGATCTATAGCCCTCGTTTCGGGGGCCGCCTTATTTATTGGCCGCATATTTCAGGCGAGCCGATTATGATTATGCGCCGGGGCTATAAAAGGGGATCTTGAGTTACTGGGACAAGGGGCTGAGTTTCCGATCTCGATTTATGCATGGCAGGGGCTGGCGGAAATGGAAGATGAATCATATTTCTAAAGGCAATCGGCTGCAATTTAGGGTGGGCCAACCATGGACAGGGTGGGCTTCGTTCAGGTGAATAGGCAAGACAGAGCTATTTTTCCAGCGGGTTTTCGAGTCAAAGATCAAGGATTCTATTCATAAAGTGAAGAATAGCCTGCGCGGTTTGAATACTAATCAGGAATTTAAGACTAAATCTTGAAGGAATGGCGTAGGATTTCGATCAGAAATGCTCCTAATTTGTCTTCAGGTACGTCTTCTGATTCCCGGAATAAATACCGTTGGAGAGAAACAAAGTAAGTTGGGTCGTACGGGTTACTAGAAACAGTGAAGCAATATTATATGATTGAAATGTTATAAAAAGTGTCCCAAAATTAACTGAAGATTTGAATTTGCCATCATTCGTGCAGTAAAGTATTGACAGTCCTATAATGCTCCTAATTTGTCTTCAGGTACGTCTTCTGATTCTTGGAATAAATACCGTCGGGGAAAAATAAAGAAGGTTGGATCGTAAGCTTTACTAGAAACAGCAAAGTGATATATACATTTTTATGACTGAAATATAATAAAGAGCGTCTCAAAATCAATTCAAGATTTGAATTCACCAGCATTTGTGCAGTAAAGTATTGACAGTCCTATTAAAAAAAGATAGCAAAATTTGAATTAAATAAAAAAACGCAGTTTTTTTAAATGTTTTACTTTTATTAAATTGTAAAGCACACAGGATAGGGCTGTGTGCATGGAATAACACATAGGGCAAATGGTCATGAAACATATGCACTCTTTTGTAGACATTTTTCAAGACCATTTGGCATAAATGGGGCTGAATTTCAATAACGCTGCATTGATTTTCCTCCTACAATGTAAGCCTGCTTGTGGACTTGTTGGCACAGGGCTTCGATTTCAAATAACCCCATAAAAATAAATCCAATGGTATTGTTCCCGAAATGTGACAACCAAACTTTCATTATTACTGAAATATGGTTCAATAATGTAAGCACGTTATTCTACCGTGTAACGCTCCCTTTCTACTAACTTTAAACTATCAGCAAATTTTTTTAATAGGGTTGACAAAATTTTACTTTATGAATGGCGGTAAATTCAAATCTTGAGTTATTTTTGGGACATTCTTTATTAAGAAAATACTTAAATCGCTTGAAATTTTACTTCCAAAAATCAATGATTCAGTTACCACTGATCAAAAAATTAAATTTCACGGCAGGCATTTATATTATGAAAGCAATAAAATAAAACAAAAATTGGTAAATATTTAATATTTAAAAGTTTATTGATTTAAAAATAATTTTACATTGCGAATGCATTTTTGTTATTGCTAGGCAAAAGATTAGTATCTCAGTCTTAGTGAACTGCCACATCTCAAATGTATAGCAAAAATAATTCTAAATTGCCATACTTTGATGCATAAAATTAAGTAGTATTGCATGATTATAAATTAGTAATTATGCAAATTCTTAATTGAAGCAGTAAAAAATTTAAAATAAAAATAAAGACAATGTTTGAGAATTATTATTTGAATTTTTAAAAATATTCATTATAAAGCTAGCTTTTGACATAATTTATGGCACCACAATTCCGCAACAGCTAATTAGAAGCTAAATAGAAGGTCATTATGATCTAATTATAGTAGAGAAATAATCCAGTTATTATAATTATTATAGAATAAATTCTATTATCTAATTAGTTGTAAAGAGGAAAACTCCTGATTCATCAATATATGCTTCTTTTTAAATAGTAAATTTATTCCAGCCTTGACTGGCGAAAAATACATATTTTCGTTAATAAAAGGATTTTTTTGAGTTATTAATATTTAATTGTTTTCCATAAGACATCTAAAAGAAAGGAATTCAAAAACTACATATTAACGATGTATTCAATTTTTCATTTATGCAATAATATATTAACAATAATATATAAAATGTTTCAGAAGATGAAAAATTGTTATTGATGAAAAACAATCTGCTACAAAAAAAGAGAACTTCATTTTTCATTTTGTTTTTATCAAATTTTTACATTTCAGACAATGAATCACCATGAAAAGGCAGAATAGCGGAAAAATTTATCCGTAACATGTTCCCCATCTTCTTTTTTTTTTAAAAAAAACCCCAGAAAACTCTATTGAATAGTTTGACATGACTTTCCGTGACCCAAAGAATGCTCCAGTGATAAATGACGCTAGTCTATTAATTGTTCTTTTTTTTTACAAGTGATACAGTTCTGCTACGCATAGCAACTGCGATAAAAACATGTTATTCGTTCTCAGATATCAGACAATAACAATCACCGATTTGGAAGCGAGCCAAACCAGTGATTACAAATCACCTGTCGTTCAAGACAGATTGAGAGAGACGGATGGCTTACAAATTAGCATTCTCATGTCACTATTAATCGAATCAAGTTCATTCAGGTGATAACAGGTGGGATTTACTTTCACTTTGTCACTAATTTCATTTAATATGCAGGAATAATAAATGATTTAAGTTATACTGTTTATGCATTTTGTTTTAAGTTTAATGTATTGGAATTAATTGCATATTGTTTAGTTCAGATTTTTTTTAACGTGGAGGGATTTTTCTTACTATTTTATGTTTTTGTTCGAATTTAGATACATTCAAATACTGTTTTTATTAGATATATTTGACCGCTAACTGCGCGTTTAGATTACCTTGAATACATTTTCCTTTAAATGAACGTCACTGTTACTTTCAATTATGAGTTCAATAAGAGCAGAAAATTCAAGTTGATCATTGAACGATGCTTTGTACTACAGGTTCGATTATCTTTATTATTTTACTAAATTTATTTTGATTTTTTTTATAAATATTCATAAATTATTATAAGATAATATGGTGAAATACAATGCAAATACGCTTTAATTTTTTCGTTAAATTAACTAGCATATGTTCAAAGTGTCGATATAAAACAATTAAAATATGCTGTTCTATCTTAACCCTCCATT
This sequence comes from Argiope trifasciata, assembly GCA_026543055.1. NCBI lineage: Eukaryota > Metazoa > Arthropoda > Arachnida > Araneae > Araneidae > Argiope > Argiope trifasciata. The sequence goes on along the minus strand of JAPMOQ010052775.1, from coordinate 2,527,381 downwards.
TGCTTACCTTGCGTGTTTCCACGGGTTGAAAATTATACCATTTTCAGTTGTATCCCGTGTTTTGGGGCAGCTTAGAGTGTATATTTTTTACGATTACGGATTTTTATTATATTATTTTATATTATTATCAAATAACATATAGTATCATTTTTTCTCTGAAAAATATTTGAACTTATTTACAAAACATCGCATTTAAATAGTAATTTTAAAGAATTACGCAGTCAGTGATTTAGTTTTTAAGTTCAGTGTTGATTTTACTTTAGGAGACAAAATGAAATTACGACTTTGTAAAAAAAAAAAAAAACTGTTAAGTTTTGAATGACAAAGACAAATTAAGATTGTGGCGTCTTGTGACTGGACTTCTATAGTTTGGTTCATGTACACAATAGTTAACACAGTTATAAGGTTACTAAAATAAAATGGCAGAAATATCCATTGCAATTTGATGTAAAAAATGAGGGACATATATATGTTATAAAACATTGAATTTAAATTAAATTTTATAAATATTCCCAGCAAATGAATTGATTGTAAAAGAAGGCTAGTATAAGTTAACCGAGGTTGGACAATACTTATTCAGCAGTCGATTACAACAAATCCTGTCGATACTGCTACTCTCAGTGCTGGCAGGGTGGTTGGCTGTATGCAAGAAGAAAAAGTATAAGCTAACCGAAAATTATGCTGTGTGCTAGAAAAGGAGTTAAAACTTTCGTACATTAAATAATAATTCCGCAAGAAACTAAATTTTAAACATGTGGAAAAGTTAATAAATATAATTTTCTAAAATGACTTCTGTTAAACTATTAACAGTAACTTCAATGCTTAAATATAGTTAAAAATGTTTCTTACAATTGGATTCCAGTTGGAAAGTTGTTGGTAAAAGAGATAGTTTTATATACAAAAGAGTTAAAAATTTTAAAACCAGACACAGTTATTCGAAGAAAGGCTTCAAAACACCGAAAATTAGGGGCCATATATGCAAAACAATATGTGAGTTACTGAGAAGTTCCAGATTTGCATTAATGAATATTCATAAATACCTTCGAAGTGGTTAGCAACATTCAATTCTCCACTCTGAAGGAGAATCATTCGCGAGAAATGGCGACTTTATTCGCTAAATATCATTAGCATAAATTAATGCTCACTTTACTAGTTTAGAGCCTCTCAGACTCCAGTAACGAATTTTGGAAGATACAGATAAGAATTGTTTCAAGAGAAATTTCGAAGAATTGGAGTATATTTCATTATATCAAAAGGCAAACCTGATTTTTACTTGTTAGTTTGTTCTTGGAACTGTTCGATATTAAACAAAGTTTGTGAGAAATGTTGCAGATCAGAATATGAAGAATTTAACCTTCTACAATTGGGTGAAAAATGCAAGCGAGTTTGTTCTCTTATTTTTATTTGTTCTCTTTTTTTAATACTGTGTAATGGTATTAAAATAATGATTTCATTCATTATATATCTCTTATATTATTGGAAATTTTTCTTTTTTAAAAAATACTCATACTTGCACTATTTAATCAATCAAAATGATTTATTTGAATTATAAAACAATTAGCTTTAATTTTTCGAATTTCTTCGAATTTCTATAATATCTCAGCTTGTTTTGTTTTCATCACGATTCACTTAGAACAATAGTTGAATTAATTACATCTATTACATTCATTAGCGTATACATCTAATGATGCAAGTGAAAATGCTTCTTTTGTGCTTAGCTTTTACTGCAATCAATTTCTTTTCCTATGCTCAAGAATTGATTACGAATATAAATTGCAACAAATATAAAATTTTGGCAAAATGTTTGATTATAGGGATTGTAAAAGAGAAAACCCAAATAATAAATTTTGCATTTTTATCATATCAATAAATCAGCAACATTATAATTATATAGCGATTGATTTGAAAGTCCCGAGTAATTTAAAAAATAAATAATTCGCAGAAGAAAAATGATAGATGTATGGGATCAGATTTTATTTATTTGAAGACCAGAATTTTTGTTATAATTTAATATTTACACTATCCGGTGGATTTGCTGGTGGTGATAAATTAAATTTAAAAAATTAAGAAATTCGTTTCAGTGACTATTTAAAAACTACATAATGTTTCGACTTTCGTAAAGAATTCATTTAGACAAAGGAATCGATTTTTCCCCTTTCTTTAGAGCAGGTAAGTAATATCTGTATGGAATATATTGTGTCATACATCCAAAATGTCTGAATAACGACGAGATTTATTTTAATTAAATTAACCTCCCATTTCAAAGTAACATTAGGACTATTTTGGGACGATCCTCGTGATTTTAAATTTCGGTCAAAGGACAGGAATGACACCTGGCCTGGCACTCCCCTCTCCAAACTTCCATACCACAGCAGAGGGGGATGTATGGTATCGATGGATTTGACGAGCACCAAACGCGCTTACACGACGGTATGATAACAGAATTCAAGAACATAAAACATTTCTAAATCATTTCTACCAACCTTTTCTAAGCTCATTCCATGCCTTGCTCAACGAAACACACAATTTTAAACTAAGCAATTGATTTCGGTTTTACGGAAAAAAATGTCTCCTTTCTATCTTTTCTGTGTCTAGAGCCTGTTTCTGCTTTTATTCGCTTGTTTAGAAATGAAAGATCTAAAGGCATCTCAGCATTACCATATAAAAGTGTAAGTTTGGGAAAGAAAAATTTTGAAAACTCAGAATTTTGAATCTATATATTTTTAAAAAAATTATCTGAATTTAATAAAGAATTGAACACTCCTAAACGAAACAAAAAAATCTAGAAATTTAAATTTCTATATTTCTAAACTGTTTGATATAACAATACGCTTTCAAGCAGTATCAATAAATATTAATTGGTTAGAAGTAGTTAAATTAAATGCAAAACAAATGTTGCACAAATATAAAATGTTTATATTTGTGTTAATCAAGCTATATAACATATAATAAGATTAAGTCATCCATAAAACAATAATACATATAATATGTTAGTGTTCATCGAATAGGATCGATATTCTATTACAAAAAAAATGACATTATCAGAACTAAAATTTCAAACCCAACCAAACCCTTTCTTTTTTCCAAACAAAAGGAAAGAAGACCGTACTTCCAAATAGGAACAATAGACCCCGAAACCATAAAAAGACATCCAGAACTCTTTGAAAAAGAAAACCATTTTGGGGGGAAATTTCGCGAGACGAGATATTTCATAAGAGAAATCCAAAAGTTTCCCCTTTTTTTAAAGCCCTTATCTGCTTTTCCTATTGTCAGTTAAGAAACATTTTCCCGGGAAAACTATGACCCGATATCTTTCCGGCTGTGTGAAATTTCGCTGCAGACATATTCTGTATCGTGTTTTTTTTTAGTGGAAGCGACGACTTTTGCAATGGCCATAACGGCTATTGTGAGGGGTATTCCCGAAAGATAAGGAAGATGACGTCCCCTTGGAGGTCTTTTCAAAGCCGTTGACGATCTGTCTTGTTCTTGGGGAGGCGATGCTGGGTTCTTTCAATGGTCTGGGAACTGCCAACTGGGGGAAATATGGTGGGGGAGTATAAAGACAGAAGCAAAATGGCAGGCATAGTTTAAAAATTTTATTCTTTTTCTCACCTACAATTTATTTTAATAGAATTTGCGCCATTAAAATTAGGAAAACTATTTATAGGTTACAAAAAAATTAAAGAGAAGTTTAAAAATTGCTATAGTATATATTCTATATTTTTAAACTATTCTACGTTTAATGCAAAAATATTCTATATTCTTCTAAATATAGAATATTTTCGATTGAAAATGCAATTAAATAATAATCATTGTAAAAAAGGAGCAAAATAATAAAAAATGAATCTTTTTTAAAGCGTTTTTTTAATGTACGAGCAACGATCTAAAAAATGTTTGCAAGACAAAGGAAAAATGTTTTATTAACAATAGACACAGGATGCAAATGTAATTAAGAGACATATGTTGTGTTTCCTTCTCTACATAACCACCAAATATATTAAAACATTTATCAAATCCGCTGGATTATTTTGTTTAATCCATCTTGGGAATAAACAGATTCGTGACTATTGAGCCAGTTATTGGCACTTTTTTGAACACCACCGTCTATTTTTTCAATACTGTGAAAAGGAAATAGTCACTGGGAGCCAAATCGGGGCTGTATGGGGTGGCTCCAGACCTCCAACCTAAACGTTTCCACCAATCTCTCTGCCTGCTTCAAAAGAACACCACCATTTCGCCACCTTTTGTCTACTCATTGCTTCGCCCATCGTATATTTCAACGATTTGTTTGTGAATGTTAGATGGGGACATATTCTTGATCAGCAGAAATCGTATCATGGCTTGCACCTCTGTGCTAAACCCCTTCTCTAGACATCTCGTTGTTTCAGGTCTCGGTAGCACTATCTCTTAGAAATGATCGGTCTAAGATAACTAGCGCTATCTGTCTCCACTATGGATAACAGTATTTCCATCCATAAATTCTACTTTCCGAATAATATTGCTTGTAAACTTTTTTTTGGATCACCCTTCGTATAAAAAAATCAAGAAAAGTTCTTAAAATTCTGACCTATAAAATAATTATGAAAACGAAATGTGTCAATCTAAATACTTCGAAAGCATTGGAGCTTTAATCAAATTTAAAAAAACTATCTCTTAAAACTTTTTACTAATGAAATTTATTGATATTAATATTCTCAATATACCACTCTTATCTACATACGCTATTAAAATTTTGTTTTGACCTTCAAGTTTTTAAAAATAATATTTAAAATATTAATTAAAGGATGCTAAAAAATTTTAATTCAGATCTTATATTTCATAATATTGACATATTTTTAATTGACTATAAAGTAATAAAGTTAGGAAATGAGATGTACGATAGAGAAAAAAATATCGTATTTATTTTTTCATAAATTCCTTACCATGTTGGACTTCATGTTAGAAGTTGTAATTTATTTCATACAAGTTATTTGACAGAAAGACTGAAAAATTATTAAAGCACTGTAATGGCTTTGCAAGTTTTTAAAATTTAAAACATTTTAGTCATAGAACAAACTATATATCAAGGTGCAAAAAAAAATATACCAGAAAAGGGAGCTTGTGTAATACGTAGTGCTAAGAATTCTTGTATATAATACGTAGTGATAAGAGCTCTTGTATATAATGCGTAGCGATACGAGCTTTTGTATATAATACGTAGTGATAAGCGCTCTTGTATTTAATACGTAGTGATAAGAGCTATTGTATAATACGTAATGATAAGAGCTCTTGTATAATACCTAGTGATAAGAGCTCTTGTATACAATACGTAGTGATAAGAGCTCTTGTGTAAGAGTTCTGGTATAATACGTAGTGATAAGAGTTCTGGTATAATAC
>JAPMOQ010052775.1:2493564-2521995 GCA_026543055.1 Argiope trifasciata | reverse complement strand
ACGTAGTGATAAGAGTTCTGGTATAATACGTAGTGATAAGAGTTCTGATATAATACGTAGTGATAAGAGTTCTGATATAATATGTAATGATAAGAGTTCTTGTATAATACAAAAGGACAATATGTAATCGCGTATAGTACTTAAATGCAATCTGAAGAATTCTACAGATAGAACGTTTATGTTACCAGTATGTATTTTTCTTATTTTACATTGTTTGCAATTTTTTAGTACCTCACGCAACAAAATCTTAAGACTTAGGTTATTAGTGTGAAAGCTTTGGAAGAACTTTTCTGAACTCTGGCAGGGAAGAAACAAGAAAACTTGCCAACCCTTACGGTATGCATGCATGTCATCAAGTTCAATGGTTTACTCGGCAACCCTTTGCTTGGAATTGTTCTTTCTATATCGGCCTGTCATGCTTGTCAATCTTTATTTGGATCTTTGGATCTTGCAAATGAGGAGGCACTCCGAAAAAAAGAACAGCCACCCTCCAGCCTTTAGCTGAGTGGTTTGATGTTTGGTTTCGGGGGAAAAGGATGAATCAGACAAAAAAAAAGCAGTAAGAACTCGTATCGGAAATCTCGTAAGAAATTTACGCTAAGATGTTAACGCCTACAATGATTTCAGGAGGATATTAGAAGATATAACAATAGATGATAGAAGATATCAGAATAATATGACAATAGAGAAAATACCTTTTTCCTGATAATATTTTGAAATTATTTCAATTGATAAATATAGTTAAAAATGTATTAAACACAAAAAAAAAAACGCATTGCTGCTGAAAATTTTTATAATTAGAAAACGAGATTTTATTAGAAATTTTAGATTAGAAATTTTAAAGAATTATAATTAGAGATTAGATTAGAAAATTTAAAGAATTGCATTAGAGATTTCAAATTTTTATCTTGAATAATATTCTTATAAAATTTCAAATGTAAAATAGGTTTTCTTAATGTGTATTTACACATATTAATTTTAATATCAAATCTGCATAAGGATTTAAGACAGGAAGAAAGGAAATTTATCCACTTGTACAAAAACAAATATCATTACACTAAAGCCTTCATGTTATACTGTAATATTTATTTCATATTAATGTTAAAAATATCCATACGGATCATATTTAAGGAAGTTAAAAATGCTTTGAATTCCTTTTTATATTCTGTAAGCTATCTGCTAATCGACCACCATTTAATTCAGTAAAAGAAATAATTTATTTATTCTTTAATAATCAAATTTTAATAAGGATAACTTTGTAATTAATCATTCTATTCATTGACAACTAATTAAAAGGAGGTATATATTTTTATATCTGCTTTATTTTAAACAATGAAAATAAATTAACAAAACTATATTTATAACTATATATATATAAAATTTATATAACCATTATTTATATTATATACTCCCTCCGTCCCAAATTAGTTGCTACATTTAAGTCGAAAATTTTGTCCCAGATTAGTTGCTACATTTCAAGTAGGTGGAGTCATAAATAACTTCTGATGCAGTTTAGTAAATAGCTACCAGTAAAATTATAATACTATAATGAATATAAGACGGTATACTAGGTGTTAGAATAAATGTTAACTCGAATGTAAAATTATATGAATGAGAAGTAATGCGACGATAATTGTAAATTATGAATAGTAATTTAGAAAATACCCTAAAGCAGGAAATGAATGATAAAGAGCGTAACGCTGTATTTCAATCTCATTTTTTACTTTCCACAAATGTAGCACTTATTTTGAGACAAATTTTTCGAAGCAAATTTACAGGGTTTGCACTTTTTTAAGGCACGCCTCATTTTGTGAGGACTCTACCACCGTTGTGCAAGAAAGATCATTTTTTTCCTAATGAATTCACGATTCATTAGCTATTATAGAATATAGTTTTATGCGATTGTGGGAAGAGTTTTGAGCACTCTTAAGAAAAGCCCCATTTTGTAAAATGGGGCTTTTCTTAAGAGTGCTCAAAACTTGGATTTTTTTTAACTAACTTGGTACTGATTTAAGCAGCAAATGCTTGGTAAGTAAATGTTGTTGATTGATAGCACAGCACCCTGAAATCTCTGAAAAATGTTCAAACAAAATCATAAAATCATCAGAATCAATAATCAGTACAAAAGTATTCAAATGTAGCAACTAATTTGGGACAGAGTTTGTATAACTATTTTTCAATGAAATATAAAAAATATATTCTAAAATCACATTTTATATTGTATTGCTTTATCAAATCACGTACCTTTTGCAAGATGCACAATGGACTAAAAATGTGAATTAGAATGGAACATTTAACTTATAATTAACGAGCGCGAATTAAATCATTTTCCTATCATTCAAAATTTATAGAAAATGTCAGTTTAATGCAATTAATTGCATATAAATTAAAGTTGGATTGAGCATCAATATATTGAAGGCTAAATGAATTAATCTAATATTACACTGTCTTTTCTAAATTATTGAATTAATTTTAACGTCGATACAATAGAATTTTAGGAGCATCCATCGACATTCAATATTTATACAGAATATCTACCTCTCGAATGTATGGAAACTGAGGTCTTACGCCGACAGACATTATTCACTGTATGGTAAATTTTATGCACATCAAAACGTGTCCGACTTAATATATACAGCATTCAGGCGCCTGTATGGGACCAGATGTTATAACCTCCATGTTCCCACACATCTGGGATCTGTATTTAATGAAGATCCTTTCTCCCAAGAGGAATATTTTCATAAGGGACCAATTCTTCTACCATGTATGCATTCTTATAAGAGAGGAAGATATGTCCGGCTTTTTGTGCGAACGGGGCCATATTATTTTCTCATAACCTTATCCAGAAAGAACCGGATATAAGCAGTGGAAAGGAGGGGGGGGGGCAGAACTGTCGTCCAATATCGCCGTCATTGATATCGTCACTTTTTGTCGGTGTTATTGATTTCCAACACCCCAGTACGAGAGAGAAAGGGGCGGCTGTTTCCGTAGATGGAGAGTGATTGTTCTAGTATCGAACGACACGCCCTTCGGCAAGTTCCCTAACGAGGGGTTTGGCCGGTACAGGATTTCCCCCTCCTAGGGGAGTACTTATTGAATTCTTGTGAGCAGATATTGAAAAAATATCGGAAGATTTGTAGTAAGAGGAAGAAATATAGATGTATGACACATTTTGTATGATTTCTAGCGTCACTGGAAATTTTAAACCTGTATTATATGTGTTGGTAACACAACCTTAGACTCTAATAGAGCATATGGTTTAATAATAAAGATAATCGGTTTGGTGTTTACTTAGATTTTCAGAATGTAGTTGAATTTTAGCAAATACAACCATGTGTGTAATGTGTACATGTTCATAAAGCAAAATTAACTTTATCCTATTTCACAAATTTTTTATAGGAATCATTATGTAGAATAAATTAATACTTTTATTATATTTTTATCAGTTAAGGCCTATACTATTCTCATTAGTTTTTAGTTATATTAACGTTCCATTTTGAAGGACACTAGAGTCATTTTAAGACGGAGTAGGAAATTTTGAACATGGTCTGACAACGAGGATGACACTTGGGTTGGCACCCTACCTTTCCAAACTTCACTGAAATTTCTGGTAAGAATTTCAGTCTTTTACATATACGCAATCCCGTAGAACTATTTAAATATGATTTCGAGGACTTTCATTTCCATAAATACATTTCCATAATTCAATTCCAATTCATTCTTTTACTACAAATTTCTTAATATCAAGTATAGCTTTAAAAATGGTTATCTTCCAATTTATAAAATGCTCATATGACTGAATCCATATTAAATAATCAATTACTAATTCTTTAAAAAAATAAAAGATTTGCAAAATAATAAATTTTGAAGCAACCGGTAATTCTAAAATCTATACATACTTTTTGAACAAATTTTATCTATATAACACTATAATTTATCACATATACTATATTTTTAAGTAATCAAAATAATTTTGAGATACAAGAAGCACGAAAGAGATTAATTTAAATTATTCTTCGAATTTAAAATAACGATTTTCTATCCGCAAACGACAGATAAGAATGCTGAAAAACAAATAAAATGAGAAAAAATACAACCTTTTCACTGAATACAAAATTTTACAAGCAGTTAACCGATTTCTCAACCAAAAATTGTGAATTTATTTTTTTCGAATGAATACTGAATTTATCCAAACCGCAATTATTTTCGAATCCTCATTTCAAAACATTTCTCCAAATTTTATCCAAAGATAATTTCCGTTTTCACTCTTCCCATAAGACATAAAATACAAAACTTTTAATACCGAATAACTTCCCATTTCCTATAAAATGCCAATAAGTCCAAGCACTCTTCTTCCTCCTCTGGCAGAGTAGAATGGTGCGTTAAGAGTGAAATGTTCGAAACAGGGTTGTTTATCGAAGACTTGAGATAGTTGGAAGAACTTCATCTCTTCAATATTGCGAGTGGATGGACGGACAGACGAACATGTGGATCCATGAATAATTCTTGAATTTCTCTCCCCTCTTTTATGTGGTAGAAAGGATTTCTGCGGTAGGGAATTCTGGGAAAGTTTCGATGAGATCAACTCTGTACATTGTATTTACCACAAACTGATATTCGAGGTTTGCGAAATACTTGACGAAGACTTTCGACGATTTCTTAGGAATCAAGTTTATTACATTAGATCGGATAGAAAACATCATTTTTTAAAGAAAAATTTCATATTTAATGATGTAAAATTATTTCTTAATCAATTTTGAGTGAATTGGTCTTGTATTTGGGACTTCTGAAAAAAATAGGATCGCTTTTAATTCAAAGTATAAAAGTGGAAACAATACAGAAAAAATGAATAAAACTTATGGTTATTAGTGATAAATGTCTTTAAGTTTTTAAAAGAATTTTTATACCCACTTTTGTATTTTGCTTTAAAATTTTATACAAAATCTTATTTTAAAAACAAAATGGCCAAGAAAGTATATTGCTATTTTAATATTTTTCACTATTAATTTATATTAAATGCTTTTTTTTGTATTAAGCAAAAATAAAAGCGAAACTTCATTATGAAGCTTTTTATGAAAATAATTTGTTCACATCTGAAATCCTTCAAATTAAAATAATTTGAAAAACGAAAAATTCTCATAGAAGACTTTGTTTAAAAACCTTAAACAACTGGGAAAAATTGAGAGAGAATAAAATAATATTAAAGTAGAAGTATAATAAGGAAAAGTAACTATTAAAAGAATAAGCATTGATAGAAGACATTTCACCTCATACACTTTTCAGATAATATAATCAATGAAGATAATTTGGCATTTTACCTTCTTTTCTTAGCAGTTCCGTATCTGTAGAATTTGATTTCAATTTTAAGTAAAAAAGGCATGGATACAAAGATACATGATAAATAGAATTTTATCAGGTAAGTATGTGTAAAGCAATGCTAAGATAAAGAATTGAGAGCTCTTCTAAAACATACACAAAAGAAAAATCCAAAGCATACCTTAATATTGTTGAAAATTCAAATTATGAAAGAAAAATTTGAAACCACAATTAAAAATACTCAAAATAGAATAAAATCTCAGTATTTAAGGACAAAAGTGCTTACATTTTAAAAGATTTAAAGCATGCAGACGCTGTACTACTTCTGTCACTTGTGACATCATCTCTTTACAGCTAATTGTATGAAATCTTTTGATTCACCGAAAAGTCATTAGTGTTTTTGAGAAAAAGGGCCACATATTATTCAAGACCATTAAAAATCCTATCAGATATACAAGTGGGGGGAATTTCTTTAGTTCAACAACCACACGATTAAACTAATTGATCAAATTGTATCGGAATCTTGCTCATTCAAAAATAAGAATAATTTCTTAGGAACTACTACAATCGTATGTTTTTTACTCAAATAAAGACACTATTCCTGTAATTTTGTGAGATTTGCGGCTGAAGAATCTTCTCTAGCCTTTTTCAAAACAGTAAAATAACTTTTGATAACAGTTTAATATAATAAATATGTCATAAAATGGCTGTTAAGCAGGACTAGATGCTTCACGTATACTCAAAGTATTATAAAAAAGTATTATATATATATATATATATATATATATATATATATATATATATATATATATATAGATGAATAAAAGAATAAAAGAGTAATTAGTTTTAGAAGTTTCATTGTTGAAGATACTGCCAAAGTGCTTTTATTGCTATTTTATGAAAAATTAATCTCTTATTTCGAGATACATGAAAATAAATTTACATAAACACAAGAATTTTTCGTTTAAAATTAGAAGATCTTAAAAATATAATTATTATACTATTGAGTTATCTCAAAGGGAAACGTCAAAAATAATTCGTCCGTTTTATTCTTAAGAACTTTTGTAAGGAATGAAACGTGTATAAGATGAGTTCAAATGAACATAGAATACAACTTCAACTACGCAGACAATAAGATTATAATCTTTCAAAGCGAAATTCCTCATCCCAACAACAGTTTTTGACTTTAAAATCCAAGAACAATTTTTTTCTTCCGACTCATTATCTCATATATAAATAAATAAATACCTCTTAAGTTATTTTAATATTAATTTCCAAATATAGCGAGGCAGAATGGTGTGAAAAGATCGATTCCCCAAAGCTATGGAAATGGCAACTGCTGCTCTACCTTATTTTTCCACCTTGAAATTAAAGTCGATGTGCCCCAATAAGAAATCTATTGCAGAGGAACTCATTTAGAATTTCTGTCTTTTCCCCGGTACCGTGGGGAATGGGAACGAAACAAGGGACCCAGAACTCTTCCTCCTTGATGAATCCCACTGCTGCAAATCCTAGGCAGCCTTTGCTAATTCTTCTCCTCTTTGTTTGAATTAGTTCGGCGCTGAAATTGCCTTACAACCATTCGGCCGCATTCGTTCGCTTTGTTATCATTAAAGTTGTGCGCCAATTTTGGCCCATTAGAAAGCCGCAATTACTCAGTCCCTTAACAATGGCGACAGGGGGAAGCAATTTTAATGGCGGTCATTTTGTATAGAATAATGGCGGAGCAGATCAACTGAGAAAAGGTTTGCAGCAACTATCTATCCAGCTAATGTGCACAGCACACAAAAATGGCGTTCAAATTCTGCTGAGTCGGTGTCTAGGAATGCTGCTGTTTAGAATAATGTCATGCTTGCTTGGAATGTATGGGAGTTTGAAGTGGTGGTAATGTGGGCTGGGTGAGAATGGCGGGGTGCAAAGTGTTTTAAGTGCCTCTGTGTCTGAAATTCGTAAAACTATTCAAAGTGAAAATCTTGAAGAATATCTAAATCTTCTGTGCGTTAGAGATTAAACAGGAAACTAATTTAACGATCAATATTGTCCTTAGTTTAATAGTTAAAACTAGTTGTTACCAAAGAAAGATATAACCATTGCTCCATAGTTATTACCATATAATCAAATAGAGAGTTACATGCCTAACACTGCTTACCAAAGAAAACCAAACAAGATGATGCCAATCAAGTTAGTATATGTCCATGCAAGTTGATGCCAATCAAATTAGTATATGCCCATACAAGAATGTCATGAAATTGACATAGGTATAGGTATATGTCAATGAAATTGACATATATCTATACAAGATGACGTCAACGAAATTAACATATACTCATACAAGATGATGTTAATGACATTATATACCTATACAAGATGATGTTAATGAAATTAATATGTATATTTTCAATAGGGCAGATCAACTGAGAAAAGGTTTGAAGGGACTATCTATCCAGATAAGGTGCAAGCACACAAAAATGGCATTCAAATTCTGTTGAATTGTGTATCTAGGAATGCTGCTATTTCGAATAACGCTTGTGCTTTCCTTGGGATTTAAGTATTTTAAGTGCTTTTGTGTAATGAAGTTCACAAAACTATTCAAAGTGAAAATCTGGAAGAATGTCTAAATCAGCTGTGCATTAATGTTAAAGAGAAATTAAGCAAGAGACTAATTTGACGTTCAATATTTGTCATTAGTTAGTTAATTTAACAGTTAATATATCTTGCTAAAGAAAACCATACAAGAGGACGCTAACGAACTTAATATATGCTTTTTGAAAGGAACAGAGAAAATTTAATGGTCTATGAGTTCATCAAATATTGATATAAGCATTGTTTTCAAAACATATAATTTACCTCAAATTATACATCTTTGTTTTTCACCTCTAAAAATAAAGCATAATCTCAAATATTTTCGCTTGTATTCATTTAATAAATTGACATTTGGATATTCCTGTTTGCCATCCTATCAACTGAATTACTATAATGCACGCTTTCTATTAAAAGTTATTTAGATAACGATGACTGAATATTTAGAATAGCGTCGTTCGAATTTGTATTGCAAAATGACATATAAATTTGCATTGCCTTTATATATGTCATCTGTAATTTGGAATTCGCTATCTTATAACTTCTAGTTTGCCGCCCCCCCCCTTTTAAATAAAATTATATTCCTCTAACTCATCCTTTGTTTAATTTTTTTCATTAATTAAAAGATTTGGAATTACAACAAAGACATTTTTGGCCTGGTATAAATTGCGACTTAATGCTCTGAGGATTGTGAATTCGAATTGTAATCCAAAATCAAAGGTATTTTCAATATTCTGCCCCGTATATAATATAGAAATTTATAAGAGAAGGATGCCCAACTCATTCAAGACAAATGACGAAGTTTAAAAATTACGAAATTTTCCCTATCAAATACATATTTATTCAGAAAATATAGCCATTTATCCATCCAATGAAACATTCTTTGAATGTTTTGAATTTTAGTTTTGTATATTTTTCAATATGTTACACTACGAATTTAGAGAAGACTAAAAAAATTTTGGGGTTTGCAATATTTAAATAGTGGATATTCAAATAAAAGAATCAGTAAAAAATGCAAATCTTAGAAGCTGTAATTATCTGTTTATTACTCATTAATTTAATGCTAAGATTGTGCTAAAAAATTTGAGCCTTAAAATAATTAGCAACTAAACCAGTTTTTTAATGTTTCATTTGAATTATTTATGTGTATAAATAAAGTTAAGCATAAACAAAAATTAGTCAAGAGATAAAAAGTGTCAAATTTTATTTACATTTTTAAAAACTGACAAATTATAGCAAAGTTTAATGAACTGAGGTCTGAAATTTTAATTATTTTATATTTATATTGATTCATAATATTCTCACTTCAGTTGGTGGTTATATCTAATATTTCCATTCTTTTATTGCACTATTAGGATTGATTTTTTTTTCTGTTAGAGGATTTCTTTTTATTTCAAATGGAATTTTAATGATTAGCTTTGATACAAGTGTTTATGAAGTTTCTAAAATGCATATCATTCTAGACCTTTGTTGCTTACTTTTGAAACTATTATGTATTTACATTTAAAGTGAAATACAATTTTATTTTTATTTTAAATACTCAACCAGTGTGGATAAGATTTTCTTCTACAAATTTCATTCAACTATAACAACCCTATCCGAGATTTCATTAACAGCACAACTGTCTACATTGAGACATTCCTCTAATAATAATAATAATAAAAAAACCGACGTGCTGATATCCACACAGTATATATTTTTTATAATTCCTTTTAATGACCCTTATCTATGCATCGTTACGACTCCATTTTAAACTCGGTTCATTCCTAACCCCGAAGAGGATGATGCTATATTTAGCAACACTCCCCTCCCTCCCACCATCAACTTGCAGGGCACTTCGTCGAAACCGATTCGAAAACAAAAGAGAAGAGATAGAATTCGAACGGCAAAATGCGAGTAACGACTCTCTCGTCGGTTAATTTTATCCAGCAAAATCGGGAAGTAAAAAGACTGGACCATTAATCCTGTGGATAACTCGAACGAGTTTCCATCCACCCTCTCACCCTAGACTCACTCTCCCAACCTTCCTTATTGCTTCTGGTGCGTGGCTTCAAAAATCAATTTCAAAATGGAATTTTCTAGTTGCTCGGAGTTTTTCTCCTTTATTTTTTTTAAACCGGGACGCAGCAGAGAGAGGAAAAATTGACCATTTAAATAATAATCTGGTTGAACGTGGGCTGATTGAAAATTGTTTGCTCCGAGAACTCCGATATCAGGATTGGGAGTCTTGAACAGGGTTTTATAGTCGCTGCTTTTCGCCGGGAAACGGATGGAGCAAATAGGGTGGAAGTTTTTTTTTTTTTTCAGAACAGGGAGAGTTTTTATTCTTTCTTCATGTCGCTTTATTCATAATGTATAGAAGGCCCTATCCGTATGGGTGCATTTTATATTCAAATCGATTAAATTTATGATTTGAAATCTGTGGCAGAGATTTAAAAAACATTGTTTTACTAAATTATTACTTCAACAAGGTTGCATTTATCATTAAATATCGCATTTTATTTGTAACTAGTTTGTACCCCGGCGCGATGCTGCCGTCGAAAAAAATAGTATTAAGTGCTATCATGCAATATTTCGGCAATGTTTTATCGATTTAGGATGAATGGTTTCGACAATATATAAAATACGAATAAACAAATAATCATTCATATTTTTGTAATCTTTTAGTAAAACTAACTCGTCTTCGCATAGAACAAACCCGTTTTACTCACAAACATTTGTTGATTGGAAATGAAGTACCGATTATGTCGGACATGCCATGTGGACTTTTACATTTTACATATTTTAATTCAATGTCCCTCTTTTAATCATCATCGCAATCGTTTGTTTTCTTTGGCACCATGATTAACACATCAAGATTTAGTGAGTGAATATCCCCATAAAAATATTTTAAGCTTCTTAAAAATCATTGGATTTTAAAATTATATTTAAATTTTATTGCTTTTTAAACGTATCTGCTCTACTTTGTTTTAACTATCAATTTCAAAATTTTAAACATTGGTAAAAGAATTTAATTTTTAATCTCAATTTTAAGCGGCTGAATAAATAGTTTAAAACATTTGTCTGGCGCAATTTAGGCAAAATATGGCTCCTGCGCCAGTAAAAACTAATAAACAACAACAACATATGACTGGGGCAGTATGGCCACATATGGCTCTTGTGCCAATTAAATCTTACCTACTTACGTACCTTGTATTCTTTTCGAATTGTGAAATTTGGTGTTCTTTCAGAATGGTATTGAAATAAACTATTGTATCTCGAGATTCATTTAATATTCATTAAGAATTATCAAACTTAAAATTAATTTTACTACAATATATTTGGTGGTTACTTCGAAAAACGGTGAAATTTAATTAAAATTTAAAAACCTCAGGGTTGGCCTCCCCAAAACTTTCCTGTATAATATGTAATAACGTTGTTACCTTTGAAAAAGACTTGCATGACATTTGCGGACTGAAGCTACAAAATATTAATCTTTAAGATGGATTTAACATTTCTACAGAATCTATTTCTCCTAGGCAAGTTATTTGGAGATTAATCCTTGTTAAATATATGCGGTTGAGATTCGAATTATTATTATTTTTTTAAATTTTAGATCAACTATCCCGTAGTTGTAAAAAATAAGTTGACCAAGTTTCATCGCAATCGGGTGAACGGTTTAGGAAGACATAAGGGACATACAAACATTCCTTTTTATTTATATACATTTTTGAAGATATTTTAACACACTGATTGTTACAAGACAATTTTTTTATATTTAATGCGTTGCAAAAAATAACTAGTTTGAGAAGCATGAGAAGTGTATGAGATTAATAAGAACATTACGCATACATTACTTTTGAGAATACTTGCTTCACATGGCGGTTAAAGTACTAATTATACAACAGATTAAGCCTCATGACAATCTGCTAAATGATTAAGCGAACCTTTGAAGAAAGGGAAAATTTGAAGAATGTTGTTAAGCCTTTATTTTTGGATGTCTCTTTTCATTGAATTTTTGATTTTGTTTTATGACATTTATTGAGTTTAACAATCCGATTCAAAAGAAATCACAGTTTATTTTTTCAAAATTGTGCTAATATTTTTACTTTCACAAAATAATAAAATGCATCTTGTATATAGTGAATAATTAAGTACATAATTATTTTTTCTAGAGCGAAAGTTTAAATATTCCCTGAAAAAGCTAAATGGTTCAAATTAAGCAAAAAGTTCTTTATGAATAATAAATATTAAATAATTGTTTTCCGATAATATTAATAAAAAATAGTAATGTTTTTTCTTGCTAGTTTATTTTAGCACTCTTTATCCTCCCATCAGAGGTCACCTCATAAATGAGAATATGAAACTTCTGGCATGGTGGTTGGTTCTCACCAACTTGGTGGATACACAAAAATTGAGGGTTTGGCTTCTCCTATCTGTATAGGGGAGCATTATACCATGGCCGGTGATGGCCCTTTGGACTCAACTATAGTTTTGCCAATTGTGTTATCACGGTGGTTAGGTCATTCAGATTAATTCGTGTGACTTAGTGGCAGATCGGATCAGCTGTTTAAAGCCAGTTCTCTTTATAAATATGCAAGATCTTATATTTTGAGTTTATTTCTTTCCTCAAATTATTAATTTAAATTTTCAGCTATAACAGTTTTATCTAAACTAAAGGATTTATTTTATTAAAGCGCAAATGAAACAAAAAAATTCCAATAATGGATGGATTGTTTTTCATTAAACAGCACGATAGTCAATATACAATTAAAGATAATAAAATTGAAAATCTCAACGAAGGATTAAAAAAAAAACGGAAAATTATTCAAGTCCGAAAGAGGCAAAAGAAAGCTGCAATAATCCTCTCGAATACTCCCAATTTTTTCGGCATAACTGTAATCCATCTTGATACTATTCATTCAATTGTTCACTCCCCCCCCCAATGGATTTCATTGTCGCATGCTTTTCAGAAATCCCATAATTATACTTAAACTATTTCAATAATATTTATAGTTCACATTCTTATGCAATGTTGATCTTAAACATCTTAGCATAAGAAGATTTAACTTACTAATACTTATACTTAATTTACTAATTTACTTAATAAATTTTAATTAATGCATGCCCCATCATATCAATATATCTTTCTTTGTGCTGCCATATACTCTTTGAAAGTAGAGCACAGATTGATTATTCTTACCCATCCGAGGTACACAGAAAAATTTGAATGACCAGATTTCTAAGGCAACTACTCTGGGGGAACTCTTGTTGAGTTCTATGCCCCATTACTGGCCACAGTACAACCTTTCCCTAAGACAACACCTCCCGTAATCGATGGGAGGCAGCCCCTCCCCCCACCATAAGGTGGCGAGAACCAACCAGTCAGTATAAGGATTACTTTCTATCCTCAATAACGATGTATTCCTCCGATTGATAATTTTGAAAGTAATATACAAAGATACTCAAAGACGCATGAAACTTGCCTGCAATTCGTTCTTCACATGGTAATGGGCAATGATAAAATCGTTAATTCAGGTAGAAAAATTAAACACAACGTATACAGGGTTTTAGAGTTTTAGAACAGCACTACCGTGGGGAATAATAGGATATATGTATCTAAATATGCAAAATATTTTCAAGCATTTCAGCATGATCTAAATGAAGATTTCCGTATACTGTGATATAAAAGAGTACAGCACGGGAGTTTAAAACAAGAAAAATAACTTGATGAAATGACATCAGCGAAATGCAATTAGAATCTTTAAAGTCTTTCATTACCACTCTCCTCATAGAATACACATTATTGACATTAATTAATGCTTCGATATACGATAATCCTTTAAACTCACAGTGTTACTGGATTTTGAAGAATCAATGTCTTCGCCGCTGTAATTTACAGCCAACTCCCCAAGAATAATTCTCATAACATTCATCACCTGCGAAAGGCTTTAAAATTCTCATACTAGCCCTCCACCTTGCAGTCCCCATCGATGAATCACCTGATTAAGCAAAACGGACAACACCTCCCCACCCCCTCAATCCTCAGTCCGGCTACTTTCATGTGAGACGAGCAAAGCGGAAATCTTTTGGTGGGGTTGAAACTAGGCTTTTGATATCCTCTTCGCATAATCGCCCTCCGGTAGCTTGCCGTTATCTCAGCTACCACCGGTCGACCCCTTAACACCCCTCCGATGTTATTACGCCTTAAATTAACGATTCATGTCGAGGACCACAGAATTCGAAACAAACCCTACACAAAAGCACTTCCTGCACTGACCGCTGACAGTTATTTCGGGTGAAACATATCCGGCCTCCCCATAATTAATTTCCTATAAGGTCCGAGGGCCCATCCTCTTCCTTCCCTCGCCCCTTTTCGTCGGTGGTTTTCGTGTTCTGTAATCACCCTTTGGGAATAATTGCGTTAGAAATGGAAGGAAGGATGATCCTAGTCCCCTTTATGTTATGCTAATGCGGTTATGCTTCACTGTAACCGCGGAATGTTGCACGCGCGCGGATTTGGGAAATATGCTCTAATGGAAAGTGGGATGAATTCTTCAGAAGTGGCAATGTTTTCTCAAGCATATTCGCTGTGTAGATACCTCAAGTAGAAACATTTAGTTAGAATGATGCTAGTAGTTTATTAAACAGTAACATTTACCTGCTTTATGGTGCAGTGGTGTGCAAATTCTCGCCTGCATTTATCCAGCATGAGCGAAGTTTCTGTCATAGCTTTGCAAGCTTTGACACCTTAAATTATTAAGAGTACAATTCTATATTTGGAAAACGTTTCCATGTATGAAATGTAATGCTTTTAAAATAGCTGTTCATTTCATGGGAACAGCAAATGCATTGTTGGATACTGAGCAATGCATTATGGGTTTTGAATTTAACACGCGATATGCCACGTTTAAGTTATATTAACGTCCACTAGGGCTATTTTTGGATGGACTTAGTAATTCCAAACAGCATTCAGATGACAAGGGTGACAATTGAACTGGCAACTCACTCCAAATTTCCCCACCACACCAGTGGGTGGTTATTTGGACCCAAAGGATTTAATATACACCAGATATGCTTACAGATGGTTCTTGGGTGGAATGGAGTCTCGAACCTAAAACCCACAAGTTCCGACACAGAGACCTTAACAACAGGCCACCTCGACCTCTGGCCTGCTAGAGTGTCAGCTAGAAAAGAATAAGTCACAAACAGACAACGAAAAAATTAAATACGTGAATGCTTTGTTCAATTTGCTCACTTCAGAAAATCAGCAAAACATGATAAAAATTGAGTAACCATCCCTATAACTAACTAATGAGGAGGGATCTTTAATCCATTCTAATATCTTTTTACGATTGTTATAAAAAGAGTAACAAGATAAAATAGCTTTAAATCCGAACGATATGAAGAAATATCTGAAGATTTTTTTTATATATAAATGTAAAATTAAGCTTGATGAAAATAGAATAATAAAACTGGAATATGTTCTATCAAATATAAACATCTTTCAAATCTTCAGAAAACAGCAAATTGCAACTTAAGATTTTTAAAAAATAAATACATATGTACGGAAAAAAAAAGCAAGAATATAATTTTAGTTTTTGGGGACTATATTTAAGTTAATTCGACAAAATCCAAAATGAACGAATACTGAATCCCAATATTTAATATAAGGAAAAGAGCGAACTTACGAGTGAGACTTGAAATTGAAAATTAAATGAAATTCTCATTTACTATTTTATTATAATTAAATCAGCACTGTTACTATCCTTGACTAATGCAATTAGCTAAGTTCGTGATAAAGGATTTCATGATAAATGTCAACTGCACCCGCTTCTGTTATTTAAAGTGGAACAATGTATTCAATTAGTAACTAAACTAAGGTGTGATTAGTTAATGTATAATGTATGTTAATGTTACTTAAAGAATTTAACATAAAACTAACATGAAACTGGAAAAAAAAAATACTCCTATATTGTTTTCTTGAAGCATTTAACGTTCTTTTTAGACGCTTTTTATCGAAAATTTATACACTGCATTGCGGTTGCAAAATGATTTTTATCACATATTAGTACCCGGCGCATCGCTGCTGCCCCAAAAAAATATCAAGTACAACCCTTCAATAATTTGGCAATGTTTTATCGAAATAGGATGAACGGTACATAAAATACAAACTAACAAATATTCATTTTTTATATTAGATTTGTGTATTCTTTTAGAATCGTAAAGCTTGGTGTTCTTTCAGAATAGTAATGAAATATTATTGTATCTCGTGATTCGTTTAATATTCACTCAGAATTCTCAAATTTAATTTTAGTAAATGTGACCAAAATAATTTCTTTTAAAATTTATTGAACATAGGAAATATATTTATAACATAAAATCGTTAATATAGTTAAAAAGATAATTTTTGAAAATTAAGATGGTGTAAAATTATTTGTACTACAATATTTTTGGTAGTTACTTCGAAAAATGGTAAAATTTAATTAAAATTTTAAAACTTCAGGGTTGGTCTTCCCAAAAATATCTCGCATAATAACTAATAAGTTCAATACTTTAGTTTTGAGTTCCTCTGAGAATGATTTGCCTGACAGTTGTGTACTATAGCTACAAAATATTAACCTTTCACTTGGTTTTAACATTTTTACAGAATCTATTGTCTCCTCTCGAGTTATTTGGAGATGAATCCTTGGTAAACAAATGCGGTTGAGATTCATTTTTTTTAAATTTTACATAATTGTACTATTTTTTTAACCATCCAGTAGCTGTAAACAATAAGCTGACCAAGTTTCATCGCAATCGGGTGAACGGTCTAGGAAAGCATAAGAGACATACAGACAAACATTCATATTATATGTATATTATATATATACGACGCATGGAAATTCAGGAGAGCCCGCTTCGGTAAGAAGCTGACTTTCATTGTTAGGTAGGGCTTGTTGACATGACTTTTGTTGATTGCCATGGCCTGTGTTCACTCTTTGGTGGTAAGAGCTGCTCTGGCGATTATATATATATATAAATAATCGAATTATCCACAAGCGATAAGAATGATTAAATATGAAAGAATTTCCATTTGTCGCAGAAGAACCTTTTGATTTTTTTTTTTATAAAAGTGAATCATATTTCGCTTTTTAAGTATATTAGCAAATTCTTTTAATCACTTGCTTTGTTTTCATCATTTCTAAATTACAAGCAAACACAGGGTTTTCTTAACAAAAAAAATTCTAGAAATTGGTGCTTCTTAGTTAAAAACTGCTTCAAATTAGAATTAATAGTATACATTAGCGGCAAAAACAAGACTGTTGTTAAGTATTCAATATATTTCACTGATGGAAAAAAAATTGGGGAGATACTTTCTCGATCTCTATTTTAAAAGTTAAAGCGCATTACACACTCAAAGATATAAGGGAAAAAATGGCAAAAAAAGGAACCTCTAAAGACCACACACTTTACATTTTTTACACTCCCGCTTTAAGTTCCGACGCTGTCTTCATTTAAATATACATTTCTCAGCGATATATTTTTTTCCCTTTTCGTTTTCATTTCTTTCCCTACTCGTTTCGCTGGAAATCGATACTACATCGCGTGTTTCATACCTCCCTCCAACAGAAAACTGGAAACTATTTCACTTTAAATGAGTAAAGAAGAAAAAGGGGGAAAAAAAGAGGAAGAAACTATCGCCCCTTCCCCTCATTTCACTCCCCCACCCTCCGGTAGTTATTCATTTGCATATTTCCTCGAGCACCAAAAACGATTGGAGGAGTTACAACCGTATTCTCCGCTTTCGAGCGCGAGAAAGGTAGCACTTTCTTCCTATTTCTTCGTGGATCTCAACAAATTTTTGCTACGCACGCGATTCCAGAGAACACCACCTTCCCCTCGCAGCCCCCAAACCTTTTCCATCCCATTCTTCAGTAACCGCAACCGTGAACGAAACAGAAAATTTGTTCACTCTTTGTCTGTTTTTTATTTGTTCAGTTTTATTTCTTCGTTCTTTATTTTTATTTTTCCTTTTCTTTTTTCTCAAAGCCCTTAACACAGTCTGATGAAGAATCTGCAGATGCAATAGAAGGTGAGATCTAGCAAGCAATCGATCCACTTCAGCGGTCAGTTCTCTATCTTCTTTTTTTCCTTGCTTCTTTCATTTTTTTTTTTTTTTTATTCTCGTTCAAGCGGTTTTCTTAAAGGAGTAAAAGATTGAAAGAAAGAAAGAAAAAAAAAAGAATGAAAGAAAACAATACCACAATCGGATGATCTTGTTTTTTTTTTGTTCATACTCTTAGCGGAAGAGATAATCACAAGAAATGCAGCATCAGTTGAAACTTTGTGGATATTTTTTTTTCTCCTTTTTTTAAATTCAATTAGTAATTTTTATGGTTGGAAAGATGAGAGATTCGAATGATAGAAAAAGAATGATTATTTTTTAATGAAATGATGTTGACAAATCTCTCAGAGCAATAACGCTGTTAAACAAGCGATTTTTTTTTTGTTTGTTTGAGTAGTATTTTTAAATAAGTATCGTTTGCATGCATTTTTTTTTCAGCAACAAATTGTTTTTCACCAAAGATTTAAAAAAGTTTTTAAGAAGCTAGATTAAAAAAATTATTCGGCATTAAGTTTATATATTACTAGAAGGAAAAATATAAGTTTATAAAGCGTGCAATACTTAATGGAATGTTCGCGAGAATAATTCTTAATAACATTATTAACGGATTATGGTCTTTCAATAAATAAACGCTGATTTATAACTAAAATATACATTATTATTAAGACTTAAAATTTAATTTTTGAATTGTTAGAGAGAGATATGTTTTATGTTGGTGAAATGCTGTAATAATTGGAGATAATAATTTCATACTACTTCAGTCAAAAAATTCTCAGCTGGGAAAAAATAAGGTTTCTATGGAACCAGGTCTGTTAGTCATATTTAATAAAATATTCTTGAAACTTTTGCGTTTTAAACTAAAAAGATTTTACCTTTGTACATTTAAAAATGACCGATTAATGAAAATTTGGTTTTCGTTGATTATATGATCTAATTATCCGTTAAAATGGTAAAAAATTGTCTAAAATTCTGATAAGTATAGTTTTAAAATTAAATTTTGGGGACAGGAATAGAACTTCTTTTCTGTAAAATGTTAGTTGGTTAAAGATATTTCTCTTAATGCAATTAATAAAACTAAGGAATACTTAAAAATATAGATTTCGTATTTTCTTTAATTATCATCATTCCTTATATCATATAAGAGCTGTTTTTATTAAAAAAATAATATCTATTTTTGAAAATTATCAGTACACAGACAGGTAATTTTGCAGGGATTCAAGTACCAGATAGTTAACTTTAAATGTATTATTAAAGGCACATTAGTATAATTTATAGTTTCTCATGGGAGAATAGCTATTAAAGAGCCTATTAAAGTGTGATTTTAGGCGATTAATTGCTTAGTTGCAGTTAATACATATATACCGGAAAACCGAATAGGTACTTTCGACATCTTTTTGCACATCAATTTATTTAAATTTTGAAACAAATCCACAACTGTAAGCACAGGATCACACACAGTATTTGATACATTTAAATCGCAGCGTTTTTGAGTTATCGACTTTATATACATATGAAGATAAAAACCGACAGACGGTCAAACATTTGACAAATTTGGTCCAGAATCTGATATGGATCTTCAAATAAATCTGGATATGAAATTTTATGTCCCTAGCTTTCGTTGTTTTGTAGCTATAGCATTAATTTATGTTTGAACAGACAGACAATTTCTTAGCATTAATTTTTCAAATTTGATGGCAATCGACAAATGTAGTATAAAGTACATATTTCATCCCTCAATCTCAAAGCAGTTTCAAATTATCGTGTTTAAAGAGCAACAGACAGAAATTGAACCGTACACAATTCCTGAAATACAAACCCAGGTGGATCTGAAATGTGAAGATTTCTAACAACTTGTGGTCGAATTTTTTGATTATTATACTATTACAATACTTTATTGATATTTTTTGCATATGAGAAAGTAAAAAGTTAACTTTTTTGCTTGGTTTTTAACTCAAATTTCTTTCAGAAAGTTGTTTTCTTGCATAAAGTTGAAAGGATTTAGATCAAGCCTTTCAGCTAATAAAAATTGTATATCTAAAGCGGTGGAAGAAAATTGTTTTTTTTTTTTTAATTTTTTTTTTTAAACAATATTTGGCAAAAACATTCTCTAACTAAATGAGCCAGGAAATCAATTTATTCGTTAACTTAAACACATTGTTGGTTTCTCTACAAATGTTTAAAATTAAAATCTGGAGTATAAGACCAAAATACAATCCAGGTAAAATAATTTATTTACGATTCAATTCGAAAATTCATGAATATGATCTGGTTCGATAACTGGATCTCAGTTTTCCTGTAAAATAAAACAGTTTACTACATACTAAGAACAAAATAAATGACGAAGTAATGTAATAAAGACATATAAAGGTTTCAAGTATTTCTGAAACGTTTCAAAAACAAAATTTTTGCGTTGAAATCTTAACAACTCGACAATTTCAGTTTTTATAAATGTTTATTATTTGAACTTTTATAAGCGTCATCTCTTTTAGGTCCACAAAAGAAAGATGAAAATGCGATTCCTTTTGATATTTTATTTGTTTTTTTCACTAAAGGAATGTTTTGAAAAAATAAAAATATAATGAAAAGTACGGAAATTATTTTATAAGAAAATATTTCCAAGTTCGGAAAAACAGAAATTGAATTCTATGAAAGCGAGTAAACAAGACAAAAACATAAATAAAAAGAAAGAAAAAAAAAAGAAAAGCATTTGTCTTCGAGTGCAAAATTCTAAATAAGAATAAAAACAACGTAACAGAATTTGAAAGTTCTCGCTGTTTTCTAAAACAGAATAAATAATTTTTAAGAAGTATTCTTGTTGAAAGATAAGTTTCCTTTATTTTTTAAAAGAAAAAAAAAAACTTTTTTTCTACATACATTTTTTTTCCCCTTTTCATCATCTAATAAAAATGACATTTAGCCGCTTAACATCCAGTTTTGGATTACTGAAAATTTTAATAGATTTTTTAAAAATTACTCAATAAGTAATTTTCAATTAAGAATTATGCAGAAATAAATTTAAAATTATTTTTGCTATAAATGTGTAATAAATGAGGCTCTAATTCGTTTACTTTGTATAATTTGAATAGAAATTAACTTTAATAAAAAAAAAAAGAAGAATGGGTTTTAATATTTTTGTTGTAATAAAATACAGTAATCAAATGAAATGTAGCTGATTTTAATTTTGTTCAATATATACTTAATGCTGAGTATGATACCCGTTTTATATTTCAAACAAATATACTTCATTATGTTATTTTCCAAACTTTGATATATATTATAAACATATCTAGATTCTTGTAAATTTATGATACGAGTACAAAACTAATTGTGAATTAATCAAAATATTCATTTTCCTTTAAAAGAATGTTTTTCAAAAGTTGCTGTTAATCTGCACGAACAGAGTTTAGTAAAGAAATAAAAATTCATCAAAATCGACTCAAAATAAAGTAGAAAACAATATGCATTAAGATGTTTATGTAAATTGAGATACGTTCTGAATTATAGGTGTAATAAAAAGAAAACTTCTCAGTAATAAATAATGAATAAATATAATAGGAAACTCATTTATTGCCAGATTTAATAAATTACTCAATAAGAAAGGAAATTAAATAGATGAATAATCGAAATCAGAAAATGAATTTTGAAACGACAAATTAAAAGAAAGTAACATTTATTAAAACTATAGATATATGTAGCTAAACGACTAATGGATGCTGCAAGTGGGGGAGAAAGACATAGGGGAAAACGAGATATTAGAGCTCAGTGGTCAATTTCGTGCACATATATTTTTGGGAATAGAAAGCGCTGGAAAAGATCTTGAACCACCTTTTTACATAATGGAAAAGAAATGTATTAGAATAAGTCCCGCCACATTTTAATATCTAGTTTTTCTTGCAGCTTAATATCTGATATAGAAAGAAAAGGTTTGCTGTCTGATACAGAAAGAAATTGAGATTTTCCACAATTTCATGCCTTTAGCTTTTAAGGTAAAACTTTTTTCAAAGCAATAAAAACAAATTTTAGCCAGCTAGCATTATTAAACAAGATATTTTATATTAGAACATACCATTTTCAAACAATAAATATTAAATGAAATGCGAGTTTAATGAAATGGATAAATTGTTTGAGTGAAATTATTCTTAGCAAGATGGAAACTTACTGCGCAATATAGCCTGCAAAAATGCTTCATGCAATGCATTTGTAAATTT
The DNA here is from genome assembly GCA_026543055.1 of Argiope trifasciata. Taxonomy (NCBI): domain Eukaryota; kingdom Metazoa; phylum Arthropoda; class Arachnida; order Araneae; family Araneidae; genus Argiope; species Argiope trifasciata. The sequence continues at coordinate 2,499,804 of JAPMOQ010052775.1, read as the reverse complement.
TACAAATACATTAAAATCTTACGCGACACATGTGGAAAAGAATTTTTCATAAAACTTTCACATCATTAAAGAAAACACCCAAGTGCTAATCATGACCCATATCGCTTTTTAAAATAATGTCTAAACTAGTCTAAAACTATTTTGAAAATTTACAATCAATTTTCAAAAACTGCAAATTATCAGAGACAGTTTAGAAGATACAAAATAACAATGATGGAAAAAGCAACAAAAGTATAAAAGCAAAAATGATCAAAACAATTCGTCGTCATAAAACCTTGCGGAACTATAAATAACGTTATAGAGGTTTTGTACTTTCAATTTGCTGAAATTTAAGTTTTTCAAACTAATGAGTCTGTTTCTCAAAATTTTTGTCTAAGTTAAATTCCCTAAGTTTAGTTATTAAAGAGAACTTTGAATTATTTGGGACTGAAAGATTATTGCAGGTGAAAAGCTTTCTGTATGTTTACTTTATTATCTTAGATTAGTTTTAGAAAGTTATTCAGGTACCAAAATTAAATTATTTTGTATTTTTATTTTATTATCTGTATTATTTGGATGAACAGTCCTATATTTTAGTAAAATAAACGGTTTTTAGTTCTAATTGATTTAATATTTACATTTAAATTTATAGTACTCATAAGACACAATATTTTACTTCTAATTATCAAAATGTAATGTTTAAGCCCTATACGTGTAAGTTTCTGTTATATGCTTTATTATTACAGTACAATATACTTTTTAAAAATTGATTATTTGAAAAAAAAGTAAACAAGTTGGACGAAAAAAAAAGATCTTCTCTCACTTCACTGCTAAAGGTTTCAGTATTATTATTTAATACTGAAAAGTGTTCTGCAAAAATCCTCACTAAATTTTATTGCAGGAGTTTCTCTTAGGTATACGGAACTCCCTCACACCACCCTAATACTTATAATTAAAATTAGTTTTTTTTTCTAAAAAAAGTCCAGAGGAAATTAAGGTTTTAATCGTTTTCTGATTTGTTCATTTTCATAAAATAGGTCCATTGTTTTTTTACTGAAAACCCATAAAAGATAAAAACGAATACATTCCAATAATATTCATAATTATTATTCTACAAAGCTTCAGAAACAATTAAACCCATTTAAACGATTTCAATTATTTATTTAAATATTAAAGCAATAACAACATTAACAAATTATGATAAATGAAAAAAAGTTTTTCTTGGATAGGAGAAAAATACAGCTTAAAAAAAAGGCGATATTCAATTTTTTTTATCATTTATCCTATTTTTAATATTTCAATCATTTTAAGATTTTATAAAAAAGTAATAAAAGAAAAAGGTTTTCTTTAATAGTTTAACAGTAAAAGAATACAGAGAAAAAAAGCGGTGGTATTCAATTTTTTTTATCATTTATTCTATTTTAAATCTCCCAATCATTGTAAGTTTTTTATTTAAAAAAATAAAATACCAATTTTTAATGTGAAAGTAATTTCAATTAACCTTTTTTATAAATTACCACTTTTCATTATCCAAAATTAAGATTAATTATTGTACAATAAGGCAAGTCACTTTCGCTTTTTATGATATATCATTATTAAAATGTGGGAAAAGGAGTTATAAAAAATATGACTAATACGTTGGGTGGTGCCTTAAAGCTGTCATAATTTACATCTGCTTTAGTTAATATCCATTTAGCTCATTGCGAAATCTACAAAAGAGATGATTTGGCAAAAATTCGCTATCATTAAAATCGAACAACAACCGTGAAAAATTATCACGACACACACTTTGGAATGTTAATTATTATAATTGCATGAAAATTCCGATGAGTTAATGATTTTCCCAACTACCGACTCTCATAACGAGTGACGAAGGGAACGTAAGTAAAGTAATTAAAGTCATTTTAAATGTTGTTTTTAATTAGCCGATTTGCAAGAATCGATCGAGCAGATACTTAAGCATTTTTCGAAAGGAGAATCGTCCAATTTTCCCGCCGAACAATGAAATTCCTTACGCTTGGAAAGAAGCGAGAAGATGTTATTAGTTTTCTGAAAAGTATTCTTGCAGCAGATTACTTTATCAAACATATTTCGCAATTATCTTCAGATGTGTGATAATTTCGGTGCTTTTACCGAATATGTGTGCTTTTGGAAATGATCCAAAAATTAAAAAAGTGAGATCGTTTGCAGTTGATAAGTGAGATGCAGTCATTGATTTTAAAGTTAATGATGGTAGTTTTTGGAGATAAAGAATTGTTATCGCCATTTTTATGAGTTGTTAAATATGGAATTTGAGCCCAATAATTTTTATATTTTCATGATTTCATAGAATAACATTATTTTCTTTCAATTATAATTGTGTTGAGCAAAATCCCCGTAGAATAATACGCTTTGTTAGATTAATTAATGTTTTGAAGCTATAATATCATTAAGAATGGTAATTTATGACTTTAAATAGGTATAAGACGAGGAAGACAATAGGACGGCAATTGAAGTCTTCTTTACCATAAATACATGAAATCATTTTTCCCAAAGGAATTTAAAAGAAATTGCAGTTTCTTAATTGTTATTAAGAGTGTTAAATTTTTCGTCAAAAGCGAATGTCGTCGGTTTAGCAACCATCTAGAATTCCTTGTAATTCTTTCCAGTAATGAGACTAATATTGCAAGAAACTGCTATTAGAGATTTGTAATCTCAATCCTAATTTCGAATCGTGTTTTGAAGACCAATCATGCATCACAATTATTATTCTTTATTATTATTATTGAAACATTTATAAGAATAACTGAATAAGGAGGAAGAAAAAAAATGAAAGATGAAAATTTAAATTTTCTTATTCTTAACCTAAATTTTCTTATTTTATTCTTATATTAATCCTCCATAACTGTTAAAGTTTCTTATTTCATTTCGTTATGTGTTGAATACTTAGTTCTGTAAGCCCCGAGTGATAATTTGTGGTGCAAGGGAATTTTAAAAATGTTTCAATAATAATAATAATAATAATAATAGAAAATAAAGTATAAAAACTGTGTGATATGATTGGTCATAAAAGCAAGATTCGAAATTAGGATTGAGGTAACAAATCTCTAATATCAGTTTCTTGCAATATTTTTCTCATTGCTGGAAAGGATTACAAGGAATTCTTAATAGGTGCTACGTCGGTAACATTCAGATTTAATCTTAATTCTGAAAATTTTACCGAAAATTAAAGGCATTGGAAAATGTAAGAATTATAGCCCTATCTGTATAAGGATGTGCGAAAATCGTTTTAAAGATTGTGATATCGATTCCGTGTCAGAAAATAGCTATAAATCATAAGGGCCAAAATGAAATATTTTATTTAATGAGTGTTGATCACACACCTACTCACAGGAGTTTATGTTGAGTTTTATTAGTTCCTCATTTAGCAATTTGCTGTCCACTTATATTGTTAATGTCGTTTGTGGTATTTATGATTTTTACAATCATTTGTATTATCTAGCATTTATGGGATTAACAGCATCATTTAACATCAGGGAAATTCTTTCACTTTATATTTCAATAGATATGTATTAAATACACGTATTGGATCCATGGACTAAATATACAAATAATGCATGGTGCATAAATGTAAGCAAGGAAATCCTTCAAATTGCCGGATATAGGGATACAATCTGATATTTTGAAGGATTTGCTTGATATTTCATAAAATAAATATAAAGCAAATGAATATCTAAGTGAATGAACTATATATTAAACAAGAACACTAAATATGTCAGCTAAATTTAAAATTATAATAATTAAAATCAATAATAAATATATAATAAAAAATGCCTTGCCATACGAAAGGGCAAAGAAGATTTTCTGTAAAATCAGACTTACGAATGTAAACGCTAACCGTAATACAAAGATTTTGTCATACTTTTTCTGCTTTAAGAAAGATATCTTCTAATAAAAAGCAAACAAAAAAAAGTTGAAACCAATTTCGATACGATGATATACCTTACAGTTTAAATAAATCTGGCAATATCAGGGATATGGCCGACGAATTAAGGGAGCATTCAAAAACTTAGTAATACCATTTTATTTTACTCTTTTAAAAATAAAAAATTGTATCATGGGGACTTATTTAGCAGTGATCAGGAAATTTTCTGAACAGTCTATAACATACATTTCAATATGGTAATTGGAAGCGAGATAAAGTTATTGCAAGAAGATTCGATAACATATCATGACCATTTCATAGGGTCAGTTGCTCTGACCTTGATTACTAGCTTTGATAACAATTTGTAACTTACTTCAAAATTTCCTTCAAACGCTTGGCAACAGCCATATCGAATTATTACACCGTCGTGAGAATGGAGTAAAATTTTGAATATCATATTGTAGAAAAAAATTGACCTTTTTGAAGACAGATAATTGTTAACAAATTCGACACTTATCAAATAAATTATGAAACTTTTCAAATTAAGATGCTGTGAATCATAGGTACAACAAAAATATATCCAACAAAAATTCTCAAATATGGAATAAGCATGTTAAAACACATTTTTCATTAACTTTATTTAAGGTTCTAAATTCTTTTATCTTTGAGAAAATATTTTAATTTCGCCAAAGAATTTTGGCATCCGGTCTCTTATGTAGATGGCCGGTTATGAGTATAAAAGGCAAGTTTTTTTTTTTTTTCAAATGCACTATATGAAGTACAGCTAGTAAAGCATTTATGGATCCATATCTATACCATTAGCAGCTATTTGAATAATTTAAGACAGATTACTATTAATAATTCCTTTTTATGTACAATTCATAATCATATTTAGTTTTCTCATATGTAATTACTTAATCAAATCTTATTTTCAATTAGGGTCTCATCCTCAAGTAACATATTCAGTTGGTACCTTCTCTTTCAAGAAAATGACATCCTGCTTCTCACATAATTTCTGTTCATTTTACACTGCAAGCAAGAAATCGAAATATTTCCTAAACACAACTTACAGACATCATCAAAGGTAAAATGCAGCATATTTCCACAGCACTAGTTTCCGTTATTCGAAACCATCCCCAGTCCGCACGCATTGTCTTCCACCCCACAATGTCTCATTACTTACTCTTCCGAACGAATGGATCCGCATTAAAACCAAGTAGAGTCAACCGTTTTACTTCCTTTAACCCGAGCAATTGAGTCACAGCATTAACTGAATCCAGTTCATTTACATCTCAGGGCTTAGTTTCCCGATGAAGAACCATAATGGAATGCAGGGGCGGAATAAGATTCGGTTACTTTAGAAGCCCGCTCAGGCTCATTTCCATAAACAGTTTAGGCGCTGCGGAAATTTCCAGGGCAAGACAAATTCCTCCTCGGCACGAAAGGGCCAGCCAAAAACTGGAAAGGAAATCGACCCGCGCGATGTGCCCGTCTCGCTCTCTCTCGCTCCTGAAAATTTCCCAGGAAAACAAAAGCCTCTTCCTCCTTCCCCTCTCCCGTGGCAGATTACTCTTCCTTATTAGCGATAGACGGTTACAGTTATGCACTTGGGATTTACGTTATTCATGACAACATTCTGCACTTGGTTTAGCTTTCTCATTGCGGCAATAAACGTAAATCACTGGATATGGCGTCATCTGCGGGCTAATAGCTAATAGTTCTCCAGCTAAGAACGCTTTTGCCCAGAGGATAAACATTTCAACGGAATCTTTATCTTTGGATGCGATTACTCCGGCTAAGCTGCGTCCGAAGGAACTCGGATAATGGAGAGAAGGAATGATGTTCGATATCGTTTGTGTGGATGGTTGCTTGTTCCGTTTTTTAACCTACTGATAAAAAGTATCCCAAAAGAAGAGGCATTTTCCTACAAATGGTTGAAGTTATGGTTTGTTTTGATAGCCTCATTCGCAAAGAAAACTAGCTAATGTAGAATTGTCAAAAGCATTTTTATTATTGCTTCGTCAAAATCCATGCCAAATTGTTCTAGTTTTATTCTGCTTTGAGCTAGATATTTTTAAGGCAGGAAATACCATTCATCTTATTTCCACGTTCCCTTGTCATTGGCGAAAATGGCATTAAGCTAGCAATTCTTAAGGCAGAAAATGCCATCTGAGCTAATGCCATATTTTTATTTTCATTGTCTTTAGCAGAAAATGGCATTAAGATAGCAATATTGAAGGCCGAAAATACATTTGGGAACTAGCAATGTTTAAGGCCAAAAATACATTTGGGAACTAGCAATGTTTATGACCGAAAATACATTTGGGAACTAGCAATGTTTAAGGCCGAAAATACAT
>JAPMOQ010052775.1:2445211-2493554 GCA_026543055.1 Argiope trifasciata | reverse complement strand
GGAACTAGCAATGTTTAAGGCCGAAAATACATTTGGGAACTAGCAATATTTAAGGCCGAAAATACATTTGGGAACTAGCAATGTTTAAGGCTGAAAATACATATGGGAACTAGCAATTTTTAAGACAAAAAAAATGCCAATTTTGAACGAACAATTCTTAAAACAAAAAAAGGCTTTGAGAATTAGAAATTCTTATTGCAGAATATGCCATTGTCATATTTTATCTTTTTTAAATCGGCTTTCAATATAAAGTTTATTTGCTCACTAATTACCAGGATTTTATTGTTTAAAGTGCCAAGAAATAATACGAAATAGAGGCTATTTTAATCAGTCTTCATAACTTAAACATTCACCATTCAGCTACACTATTTTACAATAGTGTGGTGTAGTGCTTCCTAATTACATCGATACAAATGTTCATTTAAATGCAAAATGAAAATTTTTATTTTAACCAAATCTTTTCCGTCTTCTATTTAATTTTTTTTCGTTCTGTGAAACTTTTGTTTCACGAAGTTTCACCTATTGATATTTATAACTAGCAAAGAAATGTGCTTAAAATATTCCTGACCATACTCATTATTCTCAACAAAAATCAAGATCATTATTCCACTTAAAAAGCAATCCCTTCTTTTCTGGACTCTCAAAGCATCACTTACTGTAGACAGTCACTTGGGAAGCTCTTTTAAATAATTTCTGATTTAAAAAACCAGTTATTTCCCACATTTTTTACTCCTTTTTGTAATTAAACATTATTTCAAAAATTGCTACTTCTGAAATGCTCTATTATCCTTTAAAATATCCCAATATATATGTGTTGCACTTTGTGCTCAGATGAAGAAAGTGTAATAATTAAGTTATCAAATTCATTTTAAGATAGTGGATAAGGGTTGTAAGAGTTAAAGAAAATCCAAATTGGGAAGCATGATTAAAATTGATTTGGAAGAAATCACAATTACTTAAACCTTAAGAAAAGCTACCTTAATAATAACTCGCTTGGATACTTTTTCCAACTCCATCACCTTTTGGTTGAATGTCCTGATTTTAAACATCATCGTTTAAAATATTTTGATGTTTCAGTTATAGACATGCAAATGCTTGTAGGGGAACGTCCCCCCAAAAATATTTTTAAATTTTTAAAAGCAATCGGGTTTTACCATCTTATTTAATACTTCCTTTTATAGTCATTTCTTACATCTTGTTTATAATGTTGAGAGACATTACAATGTAATTTTATCAAATAGTTTCTACTTTTAAATACTTTGATACAAGACGAGTATTATATATTTTAACCATATGTCTGGCGCAGTCTGGCCAGCTATGGCTCTTGTGCCACTAAACCACACAATCCAATCCAATCCCAACTCCGCGCAAGATGAAAATGCCCTTTTTTTTGTTTTATCTTACCATCCCATCCAAGTGCAAGGGAACGATGCCAGTTATTCTCATTTCGGTTCTATCCTGGAAGAAAAATCCAATCCTGACCCTTACACCATGTCATCCATGGAACAAGGATGGTTACGCATACGATCCTCACAGCTAACGAGCTGCTGCCCAAGATCTTCAAACCAAAAATACCAATCGATACCCTGTCATTATCGGTGGAAGATCCTTCTGGTCACGTGACTCCCCCAGAAATGTCATCTGCAAAAGATTGCAATCATGCCTCGTCCGCTGTTTTTCGCCGGTATGTCATTAATGGGGGGTGCCTCAACTTTCCCCATTTAACCGATAGAAGCAGACGATACCGGGCATCATCGATACCGGATGACTTTATTATCGTTCATCGGTGGATCGTATATCGATGGCCCCAATCGAAAACTGTTGCGAGCCGGTATCGATTGTTACCGTAGTTCCATTCTTTAAATATATTACGGGCGCTCTTTTAAAGACCACTCGCTCTCTCTATTGGAGAAGTTCGCGAGGATAAAATTATTTCTTATATATAATATTTTTTCTTTTTTTTATTTTCTGTCGTTTTCTTCCATTAAAGCTATCCGCCCAAGAATGATGGATGACATCGGATAAACATTTTTTAGGAATTTAATCCTTAAAGCGGTTTTTTAAAGGAAGCCAAAATGATTCTTCTTGCTTTTTTTATGTTTAGTTTTCACTTTTTTTTTCGCCCTGAGAAAGAAAATGGCAACAAAGCGTTTGAGTAAAGTAAAGTGTTCAGAATGTTTAAAGGATTTTCATCTATTGGAAAATTTTCCTTAGTTTTCTGTTCACACAGTCTTCTTGATCTTACATAATTATTTGTTTTCTTATAGTTTTGAATAGTACCCGCTAATTATCGATTTGTCTATATTTAAAACCAAATCTTTGCATTCGAATATTAAATTGATTATTTCTGGCAAATAATAGGCTCTAAGGAATTATTTTCATAGATACTCAATCTGATTAAAAAAATTACTAGCATCAACATTTAGATTCTAACCACTACTGGAACCAAATAATTGCTGCAGATTATAGTTATATAAATAAATTATTGAATTTGTATTTTGCAAAGTACTGGGATCAGAAAACTTGACGAATCTCCTTTGAATAATATTTAATTAAATTATATAGGTTGTGATGAACTTGAAAAAATAATGATTTGACAGAGCTGCAGAATACAGACAAACTTACATTTCTGTCCGTCGGTTTGAATAAAATAGGAAGATAAATAAAAACAATTTCATCCTTATCAAATTTTCTAAACACATTTAAATTTAACAATATTTCATCATTGCGCATCCATAATTTCAGATAATTCGTTAGCTCATAGGACACATCTCCTAAGGGAAGGATTGGACAGTGAACTGTGATGGCGTTTTACAATCAACCTCTGTATGTCCGATTATTCAAATGTTTTCGTGTGCCTTCGGACGAGTCGTAGTTGCCCTTTATAGATAACTATTTTTCATTTCGGTTTTGTGAGTTTATTCCCATTCTAACAAAAAGTTTATTTGCTCCCCCTTTAAAAGATTATGAATGTAACTTAAATGCTTTAACCTAAATCCTTTAATTTATAATAATTATTTAAATATATAATATAAATATCAGGATATGATAAAATGAGAATAACCAAAATTATAAGAAATTCGGTCAACTGACTTCGCCAAGGATAATCTCCCGGCAGCAATTCGAAAAAATACTTTTTTTCAGTAAAAGTTCAGATTTAACTAAAAGATTATCCCTTCGAGTCACAAAAATTCCATGATGTTGAAGGATTCAACTTATTTCCCTTCATGTATCAATGCATCATATTTATTTGTGTAGATATTAAATCGATTTCACATTCTTAAATTACATACAGCTCAATTATAGTGCACTGAATTTAAAACTATATGTTTTTGAAAACACAAAATATTTACTATGCATATTACTTAGAAACTAAAAACTACTGTAATAAAGTAATTTTCCTTCATTTTCCTTTCCTGAATTCGTGACATTGAACATTCTTTTAAAATCGAAACACCAACGCACGCAACAAATAATAATTTCAACAAAGTGTTCAACTTTTATTACTTTTCATAACTCAGTACAAGCGCACGCAAATTGCTTTAGAATTAGCATTTCCAGCAATTCAAGAGGAAATACTTTCGAATTATTTGTGAAATAAAATAAAAAAACTAGATCACTTTATTTTCAACTTAGGATGAAAAGTATTGAAAAAGAACAAACACATCTTCCTCCCTTCTCAACAATTACTCTCGGAGGTTTACATACTCTACATGATGGATCTCTAAAACGCGTGCCGACAAAATACATACAACCTGCACGAACCTTTAGAAAATCAGACTTTATTCCAAAGCTGATGGCAGACGATATTTTAGAGAAGTACATCACTTTCTCGCGTGTTTGCGAGGAATTTGTCGCTCGCCGGGTGTTGCCTCCACGAAAAGGGGAGTGCCAGGGTCCCCTTCGCAATCGCCAGTCCCTTGCTCTCCCCCAGTGGATGGGAAATTTGTCTCACCAGGGGAAGCGCTAATAGGTGCGTAGAGAGGGCTGGAAATGATCCCCCTTTTCTCATCCCCATGGTAACTTCTCTCTGAGGTTCCAGTCGAATCGACTCGGACCGAAAGCAATCAGCAAGGGTTTCGCAATTAGAACAGTTAACAAGCGTGTTTGTAGTTGATTACAGGGCATTGTTTACATGCGTGTGATAGTTGAGATGAACTTGGCCCTCACCACACTGGCTTAGGGATAAGTGAATCCTATTCAACACGTAAATAGGACCTTGAAGACATTATTGAAAAATCATTCGCACAATGAAGTGTCTATGACAAAGATTACTTTTGATCTTTTTCATTTATTGATAGTTTTCAGTGGCTGAAAATTCGTGTCTAACTTCTGAAACATTGTCGGGAAAGATAATGGCAGAGAAAAATGTGGTTAATCGATGCAGACTAGTAAATTAATATGTATTTGATTCTAAAACACTGAATGGGACCAATTATTTTCTTAAACTTTTTGTGTTTCGAATAGCATAATTAAAAAAAAATCTGACATTATTTTGCTTCCACATTGTATCTTTTAAATCACGCCTCAATATTCTACGAAATAAAATTTTAAACATTATATTCTGACGCATAGAAACACAACTCGTAACTTGCGAAAAGGTTAGTAGTATTATGATCTCATTAAAAATATATAATTTTTCTTATTTTCAAAAAACTACTTTCTCTGAATAATTGCATTGAGACTTTAGACATGGCATAATATAATTTTCAATTTTTTCCTGATATGTTATCAATGATAGTTACTATTCGTTTCAGTATTCTGAGACAATCACTTTTCGACGATTCTATCTCATTAAGGGGAGAACTCAGAAGGATGAGCGATTTTCTGGGATTCTTCGTCATTCTTTGAACCATTTTTTTCTATCAGATACTTTTTTTATCCAATTTTTTTCACGTTATGTAAATATTATGCCATTTTTCATCATATTATTTTAATTAAGTCTGCTAGTAATCCGAGTTTGTTTTATTGTTAAAAGGAAACATCTCCTACTTCCATGTTTTGTTTTATCCTTATTTTAAAGAATTAAACTCATCCTAACGTATGCGCAAAAACGCGGAAGGCTTTAGAATCCAATGTCAAACATTATACATGAGGAATGTTTATGTTTACGAAAAATAATCTATTTTAACACTACAAAAAACCCTTCTGTTTTAAAAGAGAGAATTCAGTTTTAATCAGATGTCAGGAATGTAGGAATTAATGCGAAAATTTTACTATTACACTTCTTTTATAAAGTTCATCATCTCGCATGGATGTGAAAATGATGCTTCATTTTGAATGACAAGGCAGTTTGATATAGGAGTCAAAAGGCTAATTAGGATTAAAATCTTTCTTAACGAGCAAAAATTATGAAATCGTAGTGTTAATTTCTTTCAGACTGTAAGCAATAAATTCTCCGATTGCTAATTTCTTTTACGTACACGTGTACTGCTATTAGGAAAAAGCTTTGGGACAGACAAGACCAAGAAAATTAAGCTCAAAAGGGGTAAACAAATCATAGTACTAATGACCAGAAAAAGCTATGAACGAAATCAAAGGAATCACGATTATATACACTAACATTCCATTCCTATTCAACCCCTAAAGCTACAAACGATAATTTTAAAGCAAGGACCCTTTTAAGAAAACAGTACAGAAAGTGTAACAAGACTAAAAAATTTCAAGAGATATCTCAAGAGTTACATCTTACAACACAAACTTTTTCTGAACTCTTCAAAAATCTTTCCACATAGAGATACTCCAACTTCTAAGATCTCGTCGATTTAACCACCCGGGCACGATCGGAATCTTTCCTTTAACGACTGGAACTTATCTCAGGTTCTTCATTGCCGAATCTTCAGACGCCTTTTTAATGTGCATTCGCAATCCACATTAATGCTCATCCCTTCGTTCTCATCAGCCTATTATCGGTGGAGCCACCATTTGGAGAGCTGCAGAGGGACTTGCCTGCCTAAGTTCCTGTTCGAATTCTACTGCCCCCCACTATCGCATCTATAATGATCTCATCTTTACTCGCACTTCTCTAATGGCGAAGGAGGAGGTAGGTGATGCTGCAACAGCATTAAAAGTGCATTGGAATATCGTATGCAAATGGTTCGGCAATGCCTAGCGACGACGAAATGGCTCCTGACTCCGACCACATTTAGAAGGGGGTGGGAGGGCATACTCTAATAACTCCAGAGAAAAGGGCATCTTATTAATCTCAGACATGAAGGATTTTCGATTTAAGACATCATTTTTTCTCTGCTACACATTAAAGGATGGCAGTGAAACATAATGAGGACGATTAAAATGGCAGATGATTTCCTGCAAAGTAGTTTTGCTGGAGGGTAATTCTGTACTTTTCTTCATTAGGCACATTTTGGCGAGTGATTTGCCAAATTGCTAAGTATCAGGAATTGGTGATGCATGTATTAGAAGAGGATTGAGATTCAATGATTGGGATTATTGCTGTGATTATGAATTCACGAATGCAAGGATATTGCAGTTTTTGCTTTTTAATAATTGCGATTATTAACGCAAGTCAGAAAGTCAAGTGACAGATTGCCTAGGCAAAATGCATTTATTTGATTAAAGCATAAATCTTTACAAGCTTATTTTATGCTGTCTTTTAAAAAGTTAAGATATGGAAATATTTTTTTGAAACTAGGAACGAACAAATATTTATATATTGGGCAGAATTAACAATAAAGCATTAACAAGAATTAACAATAAAGGATTAAAGAATTAACAATAACAATAAAGTCTATAATTTTTAAAAATAATCGGATTTTTTTTCCTGAGAAGTACTTGAATCTTGAAATATCCAACACTTTGCTGGGTTTCTTTCTTCTGATAAATGTTTGGGAGAGTGACTTCCGATTTGACAAATTCTAATTCCATTGCTGTGTGTCAAAACAGACTAAGAGGAAAACAGCATTATGTTTATCAGGATTTATACTAGTACCAATACTGGTTCACTGCGTATTTAGACCTTATCAGAAAAATAACCTCACAGATAATCTAACTGATGATGAATAGATGCCAGGTCAATGGCAACCGGCAGTAACACAAAACCTGTTAACTTTGGCAATTTTGGAGGTAAAAAGAATATTTAGGGAATATTACTGATATCTTTGTCCAAGGAACTATAAAACGGTGGTACACAGACAGTTGGAGGTAATCAAATCGAGGGAAGCAATTATGGAGTAAATTCTCCTTAGATGGTTGATTATTAGTGCTAACTGAGTGGCTTATATATTAGGATTGTTTAATATCAATTTGCTATTTATAGGTTGTTGATTTTTGCCAAGCTTTGTTTTGGACAATCTTTGTTCGTCTTTTGTTATCTATGTTTATGTTTTGATGTTGAATAATGCAATGTTATCCGTTATGAAGCCTATTGGGTCTTTTAACGCACACCCACTGGATAGATTTTTTGAAACATATATAGATAGTAATTTGCTCAATAAAAATTTTCACAATCGAGAAAATGACCGTGATCTTCATCGCTAAAGCAAAAATATTGGTAAAGAGAGAGATTAAAGAGTAATTAGCCAAAACAAGAAAAATGAATTATCTGATATAATTAATTACTCATTTTGGAAGTGTTTAGGACTTAGATGTCCTTTGAAATATTTCCAAGATAACCAAGCTAATGGATAAGATAAATAGTATTAAATTGGAAACTTCGCATATCAAATTTGGAAACGAAAATGTTTTTTTCAGTGACTCCCCCATTATACTTTAATATATATTCCTCAAACACATGACTACATATTGAGAAAAAGTGTACAAAATGTCCATCGGATGCTCTTTAGTTCTAAAGACTAATTTTTTTTTCGGGATGGAGGTGGGGTGGAAATATGAAGAAAATGCGTAAACATGAAAGTGTTATTCGAAACTGTAAGAAATACCATTGAGTACATGATTTTGTACATTAGTCCATTCGAAACAAGCAAGATCTTTATATTTCAGATGTTTCACCCTAAAATTTCCGTTTCTTTATTTTTTCTCTATTAAAATTTAATTATTTTTGCTAAAAGGTATACCAGAAGAGAAATTGAAATAATTTAGTAAAACACCCACTTTTCAAACTGCTTTGAAAAGAGGTTTGTTAAATATTCGAATTCAGGGAAATATCTTACAACTCTATAAGAAAATGAATTCCTATCAAAATATTTGAGAAAAACGATTTTGATAATTTTTAGATTTGTATCTTGTATATTGAGAATTCAGCAATTAAAAATGATTAAATAAAATAAGGATTTGTTTTTCAAATATATTTTTAATACAGATTTTTAAAAAGATTATTCATTGAAAGTACCTTTATTATAACGAAATAGTTTATGGAATAAATTATAACAACAGGGCATAAACAGAGCTTATCCAATTAATAATTGATCGTCTAAACAAAATCTGAAACTTTAAGCTAAATCTTTCGTACTGCTAAAAAATATTATACTCAAGTCAACGCATTTGTCATTATACTATGGAGTATTTGATGAATGTAAAGTACAGCTTGCAATCTTTCTGTTCAATTTAAAACACTCCAGGATTATCATCTAGTTATGAATATTCTAAATGTTCAAATAAAGTTTAAGTTTGTGCCTAAATATTAACTTCAGAAAACTAGATACGTTTTTAATTGAAATTTCAGATTCTGGTTGATTACTGTTTCCTCTACAAACCACATTTATACTTTACAGTTATTCTTTACAAACATAGCTTTCAAAACTACTCTACAGATCTATGATGTATGCCGCTACTGTATAATTCAACGGTTGCAGTTACGTGAATCTGGGTGCCGTTAAAGGTAGGATGGAGTTTCAGGTTTGCGATTGTTTATTTCAGATATTCAAACGTACAACCCTTCCCCATAAGTACACTTCGGAGATCCATTATTGTGAGTTGAAGTGTTTGTGGACGTACCGTATCTTTCCACTTCAAACAATAGTTGGCAAATCAGGATCTATGTAAATTATCGATTGACTGGCAGTTCGTCAATTTCGGGCATAGGGTTGACTGGTGAATATTCCACAGGCACCATGAGTTGCATTTAAATTTAATAATAGTGTATCATAGCAAATACTAAAGGATATACAAGGGTTTGAAAGTAAAAAATTGAAAAATCAGCTTAAATTGCTGTTGCCATAATTGTACATTCGAATAATGAAGTTAACTTACAGTAGGATGTATAAATAACTGCATGGAAAATTACTGCTAATAATCAGTTACCAAATTCTATACAATCCTTGATCCATTTTGCAATATAGAGCGAAATATTAAAAATTACAAGAAAAAATATTAAACCCTTTGTTATCGTGACTGTTTATCATGTTTATCGTATTATGGCTTCAAAAGATATTGTGATCCCCATACAAACACAGAATTCAGAATTATTTCGATATACCGATTTTTAATTAGATCACTAAAATAACATGTTCTCAAGATGGAAGGTGCGATACATTCAAACGGTTGAGAAAATAAAGTATTAAAGGAGCTGATAAAAATTGAATTAAAATATACCGAGTATGTAGAGTAGGATTTCAATATTTTAAACAAACGAATGAAAATGTTTCGAACAAACATTGTTCGTTGATTGATAGATATTCAAATTGAGAAAAATTGACTACTCCTAACACAAATTTTACTGCAACCCTTTTCAATTTGAAGCGTAGTACATCTTAATAGAAGACATAAGTCGCCTTAGTTTTGTTTTAGTAATCTAGTCTGAAGCTACACGAAAAGATTTTGAAACAAGTTACACAATTACGAAATGTTACCTGGCAACGAGGACGATGTTTGAACCAATCCACTTTCATCCCAAACTACCACACGACGCAGAAGCGAATTTTTAAATATGGGGAGATTTAACATTAACGAATTCTGTATACAAGATGCGTCTTCTATTGAACTTAGTTTCAAATTCGAGCCCCTGAAGGTAAAATTCCGAGGCTGCCGCAAGCTTCCACAAGTAACCACTAATGCCATATCGAAGTGTGAGGGCCAAAGAGGTGTTTACGCATTAGAATGCGGCATAAGAATGGAATGTTAATTCCTTTATAACTCTTTTTTAGAATCAAATATAATGAGACTAACAAATTGCGCTACCTTTGCGTATGCGTGCACCATTTATCCCTCTCCTCCCCCCCCCAAATAGATAAATTGGGGGGGGGGTAGGAGGAGATTTAAATTGTCAATTCTATAAAACAATACACCGTTTCCCAACCTTCCTTTTTAATTTACTAGATTAGTTTATTTTTTGGAGAACCCTCTACAATCATATTCATCCCTCGTTCAAGCAATTTTTAACATTTTGAGTAGCTTAAGAATCAAATCAATAGAATAAACTTTCCATTTTTAAGATTTAATTATTTGATTTTACACTTTATTTGATATATAGTAGCATCATTATATCCACTTCCTAACAAATGAAAATAGAAATTGAAAAAAAAAAAAAATACTAATTGTGAAAAAAAGAAAACCAATATCCATCTTAGCAAACAATTTTTGAAATGGAAAACCATTTTAATGTAACCCATTTATCTATTGTAAGGAAAATAATTTTAACAGTAATCAAATTCACATGAAGCAGATATAATTTTATATCTAATGAAACTATTTATCTACACTTTTCAGCAGATATTTTAGATGATAGTTGTCAAAGTTGAGGTTTTGTAAATATGGCAATATTTTACAAAACATTCTTAATAACAACTTTGTCATTTATAATTATATATTAAGAAATTTTAAATAGTTTCTATGAGAGTAACTAGAGACGTTTCTCACGGAGGGAGTTTGAAACTAATCTCTCTCCTTTCATATATGTCGTTACTGAATGCAAAAAATTTCGATTTCAGTTATGAGGTTCAGCAACTCAGATTTTTTAATAAAATATTGTGTTTATCAATACGTAAAGAAAGACAAGCTTGATAAAAAAATATTTAATAACATTAAGTTTAACTAATAATATATTGTTATTAATATCTGGAAAATAGCAAAGGTTAAAGCTGAGATAAAAAATATTTTATATTTATGCTGATTTATTATATTTTCTCCTCAGGTATCAATTATAGTTATTGCTAACATTTTATTTTAACGTTTGTTAACCGTATATTATTTGATAATGCATTTTTGCGGTCAATCCCTAAGTATTCCTATTCATCTTTAAAAATTAATTTAAATTGAATATTTGCAAATTCTTCAGTAAATAGAATTCCTGAACTTTATTATTTACTTCTAATGTTATCGTACATTTACATCTAAAGTGCTCTACATATTATATATATATATATATATATATATATATATATATATATATACCTTAAGCTCTATGTTATTGTGAAGTGTGTTCAGTTTCTAGCACAACTTTTATTACCAAGTATGTGCTATGAGATCTGCAATGCTATAATCAAGATAATAGCCAGTCTGGAGGAGTATATCCTTATATTTACATAGAGCCACAATATTTATTAGTGATTAGAGTGATTATGATACTTTGAAAATATTAAGTTTCCCAAATGAATTTAGAATAAGATTTGAAAATTTTAAATCGTTCGAAGAATTTTTTTTTTCCCTATATAGGAATCCACATTATCAATAAAAATATTTATATTAAGTGAAAATATGGAGATTTTTCAAATTTTTCTTTTCTTTTTTTCACATAAAATCATGTATGATTATATCTTTTAAAAATCAGAAAAAGATCCAAAAATCAAAGATTTCTTCTACTTGTTCTTTGTTTTTGACAATCTACAATTATAAGAAAATATGACTCTTCATAGAACTTAAAAATACAGTTTCCTCTAAATTTAACAGAAAATTTAATTAATGTAATTAGCAGTAATGGATAATATTATACCAGGATGCAAATATCTTGAAATAAAATAGAATCCATGCCATTTTTATGCTACTATTTTGACTTAATGACAACTCTAACCAAATGAATGACTCAGAAATAAATAATAATTCTGTTACGTTAGCAATTCTTCTTCCTCAACATATTAAAATTATATTAAAGCTAAAAAAAGGAATGAACTTTTATGGACGTTACTGAACATCTTAAACTTCCAAACAAAACCTACTTGCAGTGTTTTCTTAACATGACTGAAGTCACTTAAAACTGCTAGAACAAGTGTCATTGTTTTTTTCGCTGCCAACCTTAGCAAAATTCTTCTTCGTATTGAAAGGTTGTTTTGAATAATTAAAACAGGAGAGCTCTTAAAGATAACTTCTAAAAGGGAGATGCCGCAGGCTTCGGCAGTGAATTCAGTGACGGTTCTAATTACTTCACATCTCAGTTCATCTGAATAATGAAGAAGCTTTAAATCTAATCTGGGGCTGGCGTGTGTATTTTTTCCCTTTTTGTTTGGGTCCTTGAGATAAGGAGCACTTCCCCTTTCGTTCATTCATAAAGGGATTTTTTTTAATAAAAATAAAACACTACTGTTGTTATTTTTTTAAAAAAAAACACCTCAGAGGGCATTTGTTTTCAGGGAGGATCTTGAGAAGCTATTTTTACTTCTCATTCTCAACAAATTAATGCACTTGAAATCCTATTGCAATGGAAAAAAGAAGTTGTAATTGAAATTTTATTTTGGAAGTTAAAATTCGTGGAATACTTACTCGTGGAAACGCTCTTTATTAAATGATTTTTGTACATGACACATAAAAAAATAAGTACTGTAGGTTTTGATGTATATATTCACATTTTAGTTTTAGTTATATTAAAAAGCTTTTTAGCAATCTGAACATAATTTAACTCTAGAATGCATAACTTCTTATTTTTCTCCATAAAATAATATACATGTTTTGACTAGCTGCATGCAGGTTATGAGAATTTAAAAACTTAATTATATGTTTTTTCATGAAGTTTTTAAAATGAATTAAAATGTGCTCAATACAAACATGATGAATTAAATAATGTCACAGTTTCGTATATAACGTAAAAATTCTGCCATAAAAATAAAAATTCTTTTTTAACAAAATATTTTTTACATTATCAAAAAATATTTTGATATTTTTGATAGTTGAACTATTCGTACAACAGTCATAGTATATTTTATTAAATCTGATTCTTGTACCATTGTTGCTATGTATCAATCTCTACAAATGTTTATCAAAAAGCATCTAACATTCGTTGTTGTTTTTTCGAAGAATCATGTGGAGCTTATAAACGGAATGGCCAATTGTTTAGGAGTGTACTATTGGGTTAAAATCTAAAATTAAATAAAACTTGGTTTATAGATTTTTCTCCTGTAGTTTTGTATGAAATTCAGAATTAAATTTATTAATTGCTAGATAGATAATTAGATGAAATGTGTTTTTACTCTTAACAGGTATTTAAAAATAACTAATTAAAACACTATACTTTAGAAAGGTTAATTAAAAGTATTAATTAAGTATTAAAAAATAATTAAAAACAAAATATCGCCCAAAAAACCCTGTTTTAAAAATATTCATTATACCATAATAAAAACACAGGGAATAATTTTATGTTATTTGAGAAATGGGTGGAGATGTAGGCGGTTAAAATTACGAACTTTTCGTGACTTGAAAAGAGTCTAAAATTGAATAAATATATTCTCCAATATTTTCATGCAGCTTCACGGAATTAAGCAAGGAAGAAAATAAACAACAATAATAAAAACCCAAAGAAGTTGTTGTTGTCGTTGTGCCCGTCTTAACCCTGAAAAGGAATGTAGAATCCAAAGAAGTGTCCTCGGGTATTTTTGGATGAATCCTTTTTCTAATTTCGGAAAGTTCAATATTTTAGTAGCAAGTACATCCGCCAATTTTACAAATAACTCCATAAAGCTTTATTTTTTGTAATTATGGTTTTGAATATAAAGGGTTTACCAACCATTTTGTATATTTTGAAATAAATTTATGAAGAATGCCATTTTATTTGTACATTGTTGTTTTATTACTCTTAACATTCGCTAAATACATACACAAGGATTACAAATATTTCAACTAAAATCCTCAACTGAAATTTATCTTCCTGTCTCTGACATACAACAAAATTGAAGTTTGCAAAAATCCTCTATCTTGTCTATTTAGCAATGAAATTACTATTCAATGCTTAAAAAATGTAAAAGTTAAAATGTTCTTTATTTATTTTTGTAAATTTCCTTATTAGCTGAAAAAAAAAGACAAAAGCTAAAAAGTTCGTTATTTATTTTTGTAAATTTTCTTCTTAGCTGAGATTGTTTTATAGTGAAATCTTCAAATCCAGACAGAGATAATCGGCTGACAATATGACAAACATTTCTTTTACTTCTGATGTGGGCCTTGAACTTAAATAACGACCAAATACACCATTCCTTGCAGTCAAAGGCTTTTATTACTCGAATTTAACAGGAAATTCTAGACGAATGAAGTGAGGAATAATAAAGATAACTCCAAAAATAATATAGATGAAAGTAGAGACAGCACGGAAGAAAAAATTCTTCATTCGGTAAGGCATTTCAGCTGAATGCTCGATCCTGCAGGAATCTATTAAAATTCTTGTCTCGTAGAATTATTTTTTCAAGATATTGAATTTAAAAAAAGGGGGGAAAAAAAGGTATTTTTGTTGTTGTGGAGAGCTCGAAACTTTATAAAAACTATAATTTAGCTTTGTGGAGACAACATCCGTGTAACTAAAGATGCATAAAAAAAGTGGGTTTTATTTTCAATGCTTTTTTTAAACCTTCTCTTTAAAAAATCTTTCCTGCCACTGAAAGAGTCTTTTGAATAATTAAAACAGAGAGCTCTTAAGAGGATATCTAAAAGACAGACGCCGCAGGCTAAATGCAGTGGATTCAATGACAACTCTAATTACTTCAAATCTTGGTCCCCTTGAATAATGAAAAAGCTTTAAATCTATTCTTGAGTTGGTGAGTCTTTTATTTGGGTTCGTCTCTTAAGGTAAAAAGAACATCTGTTTTAGAGTATTTATAAAGGAAAAAAAAAACTTCGTATTAGACGTTGTTACTGTAAAAAGTATACCTCGGTTGAAAGTTGTTTTTATGAAGTGATCTGGAATACTGGCTTAGCATTCTCAAGATTTCATTAAATTAATTTGAGACTTTATTGCATTGATAGTGAGCTGAAGTGAATCACTTGAATTATTTTGACAATTAAAGTTTGGTTAAAGCTTAAACTAATCCTTTTTGTATGTTATTTCAGCAATTCGTTCTACTGTGGAGCCTGAACTTCCTAGTATAAATTTAATTTGGCAGGAAGCTGAAGAAATGAGATTCAATGCAATATACAATCCTCGTTTCCCATAGTAACGTCATTATAATACTTCTTCGAGTGAATTCCTTTTTCAATAGTAGAAATTGTCTACTTTGGGTCTCAGTATACAGAAAACAGCATATGGTCTTACCATACGGAGTATCTTTCCTTGCGATTAAAGAGGGGTGCTTTTCGTATGTCGTGACTTTATAAATGTAAGATGCTGTAAACAGCAATATCACAGTATTACCATATCCCAAGGAAAACTTCACCATTACTATATAGTTATTTTTTGATAATGGTGTTTTTTCTTTTATTTCCTGCACATTCGTAGTTTTTACACTTCCAGAATGAATTTCTAACTTTTGTTGTTGCAACTGAAATCGAATTTCTCATTTCTAATGAACTTTCAAAATATTTGATTATTTGTACCATTTTAGTTAGAAGTTTAGTTCAATTGAAATGAATCATCATCTTGCAGAAAATACTTTATTAAGTAATCGGCAATAAAATTTTCATGTTTGATAAAAATAATCTCCAAGATATTTTCATAAAAATTTGGTTATTTTGTCGGTAAACTAATAAAGTATAAAACATGATTCCACGAATTTTAATAAATGTGATAAAGATTAACAATGAAAATGAACGGCATATATTTTTAAAAAAGAAAAAATTTGAGATGTTATTAATGTTTGATTAAAAGTAATCGATTATTATTAAACAATACAATGCGTAGAACGGAAGGATTGTTTTTTTCAAACGTCGCTATTCAAGTCAAAAAGAATTGGTACAATATGTGACAGTTTAGACAAAGTGTTTTTAATTTTTCAGAAAGTATTTCTTCAAGCATTTCAGTAAGTCAACAAGAATTCCTACATGCAAAAGCTTTTGCTATTTTAGCATCCAAGCGAAATTTGTTTTGGGTCACAAGCTAAGCCATTTAGGCAAAAAAATATTATTAATGCTGTTTTGAGATGTTTAGGCATTTCAAAACTAAGAATTGCCTCAAGCATATGAAGCCCATTAACTACTTAATCTACAACTACGGGCATAGCCAACAGTACGATGATCACCCCAAACACAAATATTACGAGCATCGTCCGTGGTACGACAATCGTGGTTTGTAATTTGCCTCACCACAAACCACACCATATATATCATACCATTCAATACTACTATTCCTTTGTTATTGATTTTTGAATAAATAATTATGTGAAAATTTTATTTATTCTGGAATTACAAATAAATGTTATTGAATTTATTATATTTTAGACATTGTTAATAATTCTTTAATGTACCTAGCACTATTATAACATTAGGCTAATTAGCTATCGAATATACCACAAAATGAAATCAGTTGCGACTGATACAGAGTATTTACATGCCTGTGTGCGTACAACTTAGGACTAAATTATCAAACCATGGAATGGTTCGAAGTCAGATCAAGCTTGTCTATGTTTTCGGTCCAATCTTTTGAAACTTAAAACGCAGGCTAAGGGCTCAATCAGTTTATTATTGTCTTCCTATATTGCTAGAAATCGACAAAAAAAAATTCTTGCTCTTTTGATTACTATGCAGAAACGCAGGGAATATCGTCATCAATTAAAGGTAATAGTGGAAAAAATACACCTAAAATCGTAGTCTCCTCTGTATTAAAACCGAAATGACATTTCCTCTAATTCAGAGAGCAAGAAGTCAAACGTCGAATCGCAGAATTTTTGAGCTTTACATAGAATGAGAAAAAAATTTAAACAATGTTTCAATTATTAGATATAAAAAATTAAAGGTGGGAATAAATGAAATTTTATCTTATGAAATCCCAGCATTTCCATTTAAATGTACCTTTTCGGCAAATAGATTTAATTCTAATTTACTCTTAAACTTAAAATAAGTTCCATTAATAATTTTGTCCTCTAACCAAGGCAGAAACGGCTTTCATCAGAAAACACAAATCTCCACTCCGTCCTCCAGTGAGATCTAGCTTGACACCACTCACTTCGCAAACGGCAGTGGTTTGGTGTCAGTGGAATGCACTGTAAAGGGCGTCTGGCTCGGAGCTGTCCTTGAAGTAACCGATTTGTAACAGTTCGTTGTGTCACTGTGGTGCCAACTGCAGCTTGAATTTCAGCTTCAGATTTTTCCGCAGTACGATTAGCCACAGCCATACGTCGAATACGACGGTCTTCCCTCTCAATAGTACCACGTGGCCGCCCGGAACCTGGTCTTCTTGAGGCAGTACCTTCCCTTGATCACTTCCGCCAATACTCATGCACAGTGGATACATTCCTGCCAAGTCTTTCAGCAATATCGCGGAAAGAAAACCCACCTTCTCGTAGTCCTACAACTCAACCTACAACCTCGTTCAAACTCAGTGAGCTGTTGTTAATGGCTTCTTCGTCTTCTCAGAGGCATCCTTGACTAACATTAACCCACTACGTCAAATCTCAACTGTAAATAACGGTCACGAACCTTACAGTGCTTATTTAAAGCAAACCTCATTTGCATGTTCATAGTGTCGCTACTAGTGCCACACTTACGCGCGTAGCTCGAAATTTGAATCGACGTCATCTTTCAGATGTATAAACACGCCTACCAAATTTCGTTTATCTAGCACAGCGCCTTTCTAGTGTTGGGATTTTTTTTTCAATCAGTATATATTATATATATATATATATATATATATATATGCTGGGTAGTTCAAAATGAATATAGCTATTACAAACGGCTATAACCATTTAATGAAAAATAATTTATTGATAAGATTAACATAGAATATTGACGGAATTTCAAAATTTTATATACATACCTCATAGATATTCTATGTGACTTCCCTTGTTCACACAGACAATATCTAGGTAGTAGTCCCTTTTAAGCCGTGTATTCTGAACCATGCCTACAGTCACCAACACAAGCTCATTACAAATGAGGACATTAGGTTCTTCAACTGTTTTGGGCATGAGGAGCTATTGGAGAGCACATGCATGAGCTTTCATGAGAAGCATAGCCTGCATTTGTAATGCGCTTGCGTCGGTGACTGCAGAATTGCTTCAGAATATGGCTTAAAATGAACTACAACATAGATATTGTCCGCGTGTCCATGGGATGTCACATAGAATATCTATGACATAGGTATGTAAAATTTTCTTTCCGTCTACATTCTATGTTAAACATATCAATAATTTTTTTCATGAAACAGTTATAATCGTTTGTAATAGCTATATTCATTTTGAATTACCCTGTATATTATATATTACAGAGAGATTAATATCTAATAAACGTTATATAAATTTTGTTACTTTTATAATATATTGTAATGACTTGATCCTGACCAATTAAATAAAGAGTAGAATTTCAGACAATTCTTTTCTTTACAGCCACATATATATACACATAAGAACAATTTGTTCTAATTTAGGTTAAATATTTGATATTTACACAACATTCTAAAGGTTTGCCGTGAAAAGAGTTCGTGAAAAAATTCTCCATCAATTCGGAGAAATTATACCACAAGACACTAGTATGGCTACTCCAGGATGGAGCGTAAATACAACAGACCGCCATGCAAAAGGTCTCTTTCTCTTCTTCAAAGAAAAAACCCCGCACTTTATAGCTCTCCAAATTCCGCCTTCTCTTTTCCCATTCGTCTACTTGAGCTCTCCATCGGTCAATCTTTCAACAAAAATTGCCCGCATTTGTGGAGCCATCCATGGCGTGGGAAGTGAGTATCCATGATGCGGTCTCTCAAATGACAGTTCTGGAACACGTGTTAGTGAAATTCCTTCACAAAGGGATTATTTGACATCTAGATGTTTGACACACAATCCTTGAAGATGCGAGAACTTCCTCCCACACAATGAACCTCAAGTGTGGTCTTTCAGCTGAATCCCTCATGACCAGATGCAACAACCATTCGGCAAAAAGCATAAACCCCACCTAGCAAACTGGTGGCTTTTAACAATGGAAGGAGTTAACAGGTGTGCCACAGCTGGCAGGAAATGCCTCTTATTGTGAATGGGACAGGGGAACGTTACAATATATTTATTTTTAAAATGTTAAATAATAATAATTTTAGTTATTTTATTTGCAACACGGCTGCTAACGAATAGAAAAATTCAGCAGATTTTCTTCCTATAATACATTTTTGAATTTATATCTGACCATGAACACAAAAACTAAAAAAAAACTTTGAACTAGGTAAATCAATTTTTTAAATGAAATACATTAAACCGAAATATTTCCACCCTATTAGCTGAGTTTGAAACACAAAATTTGATACAAAACTGCATTTGTGATCGCAAACACTCGTATAAAATTTGATATATCCAAGTCAATGAGTTTTCGGATTATCATGTTTACGTGTTTAGATTACCAAAAACAGTCAGATAATCAACCTTTAGTCAATAATGTAGCCACAAAATTAGCCTACATTATTGTTACTTTACAAATGTGTCTGCATTATGTATCCATGCACCGAGTTTTATTTATATACTTTATATTTTTAATTCCCTCTTAAGTTACATTCGGACAGATGGACTTCCTCAGAACAAATTTCCTTAAAAAATTGATCGATATCTGCAAATTCCGTATAAAGACCGTTTATCAAACTCCATCTGTTATCTTAGAGCATTTTTGAGTCAAAGTCAGACATACGGGCATTTTTTAAATGTGTTTTTCGAACTCGGGGATGCCTAAATTGTGGAGATTCGTCAAAATTTCGAGTTCGAATTTTTTAATGATTATTATCGTCATCGTATTAAGAGAAAATGTAAAACAATATACAAGATAATATGCTAAATAACATAACTTTTTCTTAAAAAATGATTTATTTATGCCAGATCTACTTTTATGTTGTAAGCGGCCTTTTTAGAAGCCTGAAATGAACCTTCTTTGGAATGCTTTCTCTGCATTTTCAAAACAAACACCGATTTAAGCAACAAAAATTTATCATCGCGTCTTATTTAATAAATTATTTTTAAATAAAAAATAACGATGGAATGTAAAGACTTGTGTTGGACATCTGTAACGCAGTATAGGGAAAACTTTGGATATCTGCCAAAGGTAAATAAATAAATAAAAACATCCAAAGAAAGTGATGAAATCTTTCCCCCCCCCTACTTTTCTACTTTGTACGACGAACAACAGCTCTTCAATAATAACGCAACGCATTTCTCGCTAGAGTTTGAAAAAGCCATTTCCTCTCTAGTTGAAGAGAAAATTCCAGATGAAATACTCAAAAAGAAGTAATGATAGCTCTAGAAATACTGCGTTTGGTTGAAAAAGGAGTTATATAAAAAAAGAAAAAAAAAAGATATTCACTCGGTAACAATCATTCCGACTTAATGCTCGACACTGTTGAAATTTTATTAAAATGCGAACTCTGAAATATTTCTTTATCCTTCAAGGTATTAAAGCGGAATTAAAATGAGAAAGAATTAAATGAATTCTTTTTATTACTGAGAGTGAAGAACTTAGAAAACACAAGAATTGTTTTATTGTTGGTGTCGTAATAATGTTGGACACTTAGTACTGGTCGAATGATGTTTTTATGTGTGTTTCTAGTTCCCATCGAGTCTCTTAAGAATTGTTCTTGCTCGTATTGAAATGCTGTTTTGAATAATTAAAACACGAGAGCTCTTAAGAAGTTTCTAAAACCCAGACGCCGCAGGCATTGGGAACAGTGGCAACTTTAATTACCTTAAATCCTAGTTTCCATGCATAATGAAAAAAGTTATAAATTTAATATTGTGTCCATGCATTTTTTTTTCTATTTTATTACGGTTTAGAAATTAAAGGTCTCTTCCAGATTTTTGAACCAAAAGACAGTAGAAATCTGAGGAAATGTTTTAAAAAATTGGCTATTGGACATTCCAATAAAAATGAGACCTATAATAATTGTTTTGCTACAGCCAACTGGAATAGAAGCACTCGATTTTAATTTTAGAATATACTTAATAATTCCTCAGATTTTACTTAAAATATTAAATAGCTCAATTCGTATGATGAGGGATGTTTTTAGTTTTTTGTGTATGAAGTTTACAAATGATAGATATTGGAATTATTGAACAATTTTACTTAAAGATTTTCATGAATTGCCACATTTCCATCTCGCACCAAAAATGTGTATTTCGAATTATAGCCGTTTTTTCTCACAATAATTAAGAAACTTGGAGCCAGGCAGATGCAATCTTTTATAGCCTTTAAACTATATTTGAAGATTTCAATCTAATCTACAATGAACTCCATGATAAGGAACTTTGTTTATCTAAGTGAATAATATAACTACGAAAAGTGCTTGTAAACACAATAATTCAAAGCTGTAACGATTTAGATGTATGAAACTAGATTCGTGATCTTGTTACTAAAGTTGAAGTTTTATGACAAATTATATTTTCAATCATAAATAAAAAAGTTCAGAATTATGTTTGGTTTTCTTTTTTATCCTAGGATTCACAAACTTGCTCTTGAATAAATGTCTGAAATATTCCAGCATTTCTGGCGTTCACGGCCTTACCCCATTTGTCCAATTTAAGAGCAAAATAACATCTTTAAGGGGGAGGGGGGAAAGTTCATGAGTTCAAGCGTGAGAAAGTTCAGATAAGCTAATTATACTCATATTTTTTATTCTTAGAATTCGAATCTAATACTTTTCATCCTACATTTTTCGTCTTAAAATCTCATCATTAATATAATTCTGAAACTTATTACACCTTTAGAGTAAAGCAGATGAAGACAAAAGAGGGAGTAAGAAGAAATTTATGCGATAGATGCAATAAAATGAGGAATGTATATTAAATGATTAAAATAATCATTGAATTAAAACATTTCAAAAATAAATTGCCAGCTCGAAACAAACTAAACATTCTGAACAGTTCTATTCCTATATATGAATTATTTCCTAAAACGCAAGAAAAAATTTAGTCATATTAAAAAATCTTACTTTTAAACTTCTTAATGTACCAAATTAAGTAGTTTATATCCTAATGTGGATGAATCTACAAATCTACCCGAAAAAACAATTTTAAAAATAATGAAAGAAAAATATTTTATGTACGCATTTTTAAATCACACTTTTAAAAGTTTTTCTAATAATTATCGGTGTGGTAGAATGAGGATCCTTATGATCCATGCAGTGGAAGCAATAAGACGTATATTTTCGAAAGCATTTCTTTTAATGATCACATTTCACAAAAAGGAAAAAAAATCTCGATACACTTTGTGATGTGTACCTAGTCAAGTATCGTCATCTATTATTAAAAAAAGATGGAGTAATGCAACTGCTTCATCTGTTTTTAATCGTTTGTTTATTTTTTTTTTTCTTCAATCCCCTCCCTTCTTGCTGGAATTCGTCTTGTGCTAACTTTTAACCGTCAAGGATTGAAGTTCATTCAATACTTGCGTCAACTCACTTTCAATAACACACCGCCTATGCAGAATATTTTCTTCTGCTATCATAATGGCTGTGTCAAGGACGATACTTAATGATTGATAAAATCACTACAGATATGTATATTAAACAGTAGAGGATTTTGTTCTTAAATGAGTAAATTCACGTCAATATTTCCGATGCTTTTAATCTTCATTTAGAATCTTTTTTCAGACGAAAACAATGTTATAATATAGAAAAAGATTCGCAGTAAATGAAAAAATGATCCGAAAGCTCTTTTTATAAAAAAAATAAGATAAAGGCAACCTCATTTATTACAACTCGATGATAAAACATCTCGGAATGTAAAGGATTGCCTATCATTCTTGACTCTAAGTGAATTATAGAAACTAGATGCAACTATTTAACCGCGACATTTCGTTAACGATCATTAGCGTCAGGCAGTAGGTACATGTAATTATAGCGCTACAAAGTTGTTAGATTAATTTCTCCAGACAGCTGGCTTAACTATCTGGAATTGGATGTCTCATTTAGTGCAAAGTGAATTACTTCTCGCGAGAAGTTCTTGGAAACCTTTGGCAGTTCTCAGCAGGAAGGTAATTAGATGGCACTATTATCTAATTCTTGTCATAAGCAGCAATTAGGGGATTATTTTTGCAAGAATCATTCCTTTAGAGCATGCGACACTCAACAAGTGACTTACCAGAAAATGAAATGAGACACTAGAATAAATGATGCGATGTATTTTAACTATTTTCAATCATTAAAATGTTTGAGATTTGAAAATAATGAAGTTATTTTGATTCGCATCATACATTAATAAAGAGTATTGGATACATCTTAATCTTAGTTTCATCACAAGATTTCTTTGTCTGTAAGGCAAAAAAAAAGTTTTCGGTCTAGATTGAGATCCTTACAGACACAGTTACGATTATAATTCTTTAATATATACTTATAAATAAGTTCGATTTGTGTGTGTTGGCTCTCTATAAGTCAGACCGTTGCACCTACAGCTACCGAATTTGGCACATGTATACCTTGGTGGTCGGGAATGTACATCTCGGAAGGATTTTTTCGAATTTAATTAAAATTTGAATTAAAAATTAAGTGAAATTTCTACGTTTGCAGCTATAACTTTCAGAAATATTATAGCAAAAAAATTGTTTTCATCATATTAAATATATAAAAATTATATTTTTACTGATATCAATATTTTAATCAAAAAATGTTTTTAAAGATTTTTTCAAATATATAAATAATAACCGGTTTAGCAAAATATTTCAGATTTGGGCAGTATGAATTAGCAGCAATTAAACAATGGAGAGTAGCTATCATTAGGAAATTTTGTGCAATTCACGAATTCTCACATTTAACAAAATTCATATTTTTTGTGCATTTTGGTCATAGATATAAACTGTATCCAAGTACGCACATTTCTATATTGAAAGTAATAATCCATATCTATTGCACAGTAAAAAGTCAGTAACCTCATAACTAATTTTTTAAAAATGCAGAAGCTTGAAAAATATGCCAATTTCATTATCTAATTTGAATTAAAAACTGTTAATAACTCTTCAAAAGTTAATTTATCCTGTACGCGCACTAATCTAATATTTTCGAAAATTAGACATAACGGAAAAGCGTCCAAATGCATTTGTTTTTCAAAACAATCAATAGAAAAAGTTTACGTCTGCGTATAGCCGAGAAATAATTTATAACCTATTGCTCATTTCATTTATATGAAAACTGAGCAATTAAAAAAAGTAGATGTAGCAATTTATCTCAAAATAAATTTTTATAAAGAAATCTTAAAATATGTATGTAATCTTCCAGCATGAGTATAACTTCGACGCTTTGACTAAAATTGTGCTCCCATATAATATGTGATGCTGAATGGTCTAAAAAAATCCTCCTTAAAAATATTTTTAAAAAAGGGATTTTAAAATATTTTTCGAACATATTGATGTGCACCGAGAGAACGAATAAACTTAAGTATTCTTTCAAATCGCTGTGGATCCCAAAGCTCTTGCATATACATACTTTCTGAAAAAGGAAACTTTCCATCGTTTCTTAAACACAAGATTCCGAGTAGTTTCCCAAAAAAGATAAAACGAAACCGATGTCATCATTCCGCGAGCAACAGTTTGTAGCCGAAGCAAAAGCTACGCACGCAACAGAAGGTCTTGTTTATTTTACCTTTCGTAAACCTAAATCCGCTTCGCAATTTCGAGGAGAATAAATCCATGGGTCCTTTGTTTTAAGCCTTCTTTATGTACCGCCAGATGTTTTCGCTTTCAATACATTCGAAAGGACGTTTGACAAATATTCTTTTTTTTTTTTTTTATCCACCATTCCTTGAAACAGTATTTCAAGTTCAGAAATATCTAAAAACAAGAAAATGTAAATCGTTTTGACATTCGAGTGCTTGAAAGGGGAACTTTCTTTTTTTTATAAATGCTCATTGATCCATAAAGATAGAATGTAACAGAAAAAAAAAAAAACAACGATGTAAATTTTCAGAACTTGTGAAAAGCTGATATTGTTCGTGATGTTGCAAATAAAACTAAAATTGCAGTGTGTGAAAAGTTATTTTTGAGTAGATTAGTAATAGATAATATGGTTATACCAAATTGTTATATAAATATAATATACGCACACACAAAAATAGTAATATGCTTTTGATATATTTCAGAAAAAAAATATTTACTAGCTTTTTAAAATAGTCAGAGGATGAACAAAGAACACAAGTTAGCATATTTTTCAGATCCGAATTCAGAAATTAAATACTAATTGTTATATTGCAATTATATCAGTCAAAATTTGTTTCAATATGTTAGGAATAAAAAAAAACAAGAAATTTTCTCTTAACATTCGACTTATTTCAAAATAAAAAATACTTTCAACTTAAAAATGAATTTCCAGAGTCCATTAATGAATCATTAGAAATTTATGACTTAGAAATTATTAAATTTTCATAAATAAAGTAATAAGAAAAAAAAATAAACTTATTCTTCATTCAAACATGATAGAATAAATAGAAATTCATAAGTGAAAATTATTTGCCTTTCACTGAGGAAGCATAAAAGCAGCTTGCAAATACACAAAGCTTTAATGATACAAGAAATCCTGCTTGAAAATTTTATTTATGTTGAAGCACTGGTATATACTTATTTGCGCTACACTTTTTTTACACTTTTCAATATTATTTTTTTTCTCAAAGTTGTTTTAAATTTAGATTCCTATGTGGATGGAAATGGATTGCTATATCCCTTATATTTTCATCTGCAATATCCAAGACTATTAAATTTATATTAAACTATGTGGTACCCGGCGCGTTACTGCAGCATGAAACTTGAAATACCATCTTATTTAATAGGAATGATAGAAAGAATGACATCATTTCTTAATTGGTAATGAATACATTCATTGAAAGTGAATGATGCATAAAGAAACACGGATAATATTTACTCTATTTTTTTTTAAATTATTATTCGAGTGCTTTTGGGTAGGCGTTTTTTGTTTTTTCCGCCTTCAGTAAAAGCAAATTTTCTATCAATTTCATAAGCATCCAGCATC
This sequence comes from Argiope trifasciata, assembly GCA_026543055.1. Lineage (NCBI taxonomy): Eukaryota > Metazoa > Arthropoda > Arachnida > Araneae > Araneidae > Argiope > Argiope trifasciata. The sequence continues at coordinate 2,467,387 of JAPMOQ010052775.1, read as the reverse complement.
TAACTGGCAATGTAAAATACATGGATTTTTTAGATTCGATCGGTCATTTGGACCTTGCGCCATGTGGATGGACAGCGAGAATGCAAGTCGAATGCCATCGGTAATAATACTATTTTTTACCTGAGAGAAACTCTGAATTATATATTCTGTTTACCGCAGACACAATATTGTGCACCCTAATTGACACCATCCTGTGTAGATGGTTGTGCATTCATGAAAAGAAAAAAATTATCCCTTGAAATAAATATTTTTTTATTTTATATCGTTCAAATTTATTGATATCAATCATAATAGTTTTATTTTGTTTGATGTATGTGCGATTGACTTCGAATGTCATGTCCCGTTTACCATTTGCATTTTGTCCATTGTCAATTTTAAAATATAACGTACGCAAGTGCACGCCATAAGTTGAGCAAGCTTCATCGCAATCGGTAGACGGGTATGACATAATAAGGTACGAACAAACAAAAATTCATTTACATATATATAAGATTATTGCCTAGTATATTTTTTCTTTACTAGTTCTTTCATTGTAAGCATTTATCATAATAAATTCTTCCAAAAGTACTTTCATTATAAACATTATTCAAAGAAAAATATTAAACTTTCATTGTAAAGATTCCCAACTAAAACTTTAACTGTTTGTTCAAGAGTAATTTCTAATATTTTTACTGCCGTTTGGAATCATTCTCATTTTTTTTAAACAACTGAATTTTTCAAAAGGTAACAAAATATTCTTCCATTTTAGTCTAATTTTCAAAATTAAAATTGAAGAACATTCTATCCGGATTAAAATAATTATTAAATGATTGTACTAACTATAAATGACAGCTACAAATTCTTTTAAATTACAGTAAATGAACTGGAAATCATATATAAGTAGAACCTCAAATTTGATATATACTTGAAATATATTTATTTCAATACCTCATAAGGGAAATAATACAGACATTCGAAGATTCTTTTGCATAAAATTATACGAATTTATATTTTAGCATAACCTAGAATATTAAGTCAATGCCTAAGATACAGGAATGGTAATAACAGTTTAATACAAATTAACATTAAAAAAAACCCAAAAATAGAAGTGAAAAAACACCAAAAGATTCATATCTTTCAAAAGAATTCATATCAGTTTAAGAAATAAAATATATTTGAGACGTTCTTTTTATTCTAAAAAAGGAATAACAATATAATATTAATTCGAATTTAAGAGATTAAAATAAATTGCTTTCGGCTGAATAAGATAAAAACGAGTGAAGACGGGAAAAAAAGAAAGAAAAAACGAAAGTTTCTTCTAAAATAAAACTTTGTTCACAACAATAAAAAACGAAAAAGACAACGTCTTGAAGACAAAGATATCATTGCTAACTATACTATTTTATAGTTAGGATAATCGTATTATCTTTTATACCGAAAGAAAATATTTTTGATTTGCTATTAAAGCGAGCAATTTTTTTGCAATTAATAGTTGTTTTATTCAACTTATTTTGTCATAAATTTCTTATAGGATTCATTATATTCCAGGAGCTTTATTTTTTGATAGATTAAAAAAATATACCTTAGAGCGTTTCTAAATGATGAAATATTTAGAAAAATGGGAAATTTAATGTCTTTGAGCATTGGCAATCATTTATATGCTCAATTATTTTCAAGTATTTTTTCAAAAGCAACTAAATTTCCCTTTTTTACTTTTTAATCATGTTATTATTTTAACTCAAAATTCTTTCATTTTATTGCTGAATAAACAGGATAAATACTATTTTTTTATAAGTTTTAAACCAACATTTATTAGTTTCTTATGAAGTATGCAAATAAGTAACACGAAAAGGTAAAATTCGTCATGTATAAAAGTAAGTAATTGTCAAAAAGATTAATTAATTTTGTTTTATAAATCTTAAAATGGCAACCCACCCCGAGTCTGAGAAGTACGTATGTAAAAATTATATCAGATTGCTATTCTATTGTTTGGCGTTGCCGACATGATACCTCAAAAACAAGTTTAACTAGTCTGTTTTAATTTGCTAAAATGTCTTAGGATTAAATTTGTTAACTTTTATAAATTTTGAGCTCAATTCATTAAAAAAATTGTGTTCTTCGTGTGCAGATGACTGAAAAATATTGTGATAGATAGGTAAATTTGCTCTTTAGTTTTAGCATTAAAATTTGTTTAACGAAATCCATCAGTTCACAAACAAACATGTTTTGTGTGTGAATATAGATATCATATGCATGTTTGTGTATTCATATAATACACTTATGTTCAAAGACGAGAAGGCTTAAGGTATCCGACTATGTTCGAAGGACAATTTTTGAAAAATTGGATTTTTGAAAACTACTTATGAATTTTTAGATGTATTGTCAATGCTAAACACTATAAATACAAAAGATATATTTGATAATATATTTTGAGAAATAGAAAAATTTGTGGTAAATTTTAATGAAATTTAATCAAACCGGTTCACACTCTACGTAAAAGTGTAATGCAACAATCCTATTTATCTTTGCACTTAAGTTATAGAATATATTGATGAACGAAATGAACCAAAAGATAAGAAACATCTTGATATGCAAAGAAGTTATGGGTAAGAATATGCGCATTTATGTATTTTTCCCATAAATTTACAACTTATTTTTTCTTAAAACTCCCGTAAATGAGAAAGTATTTCACCAACGATAAAACTTTCGGTTCATTGCATTGTCCATATTATTCAAAACAAACGTTGAAATGTTTATGTAAATACCTCTATTAGTTTTTGAGATATCGTGTTAACGGTGGAGAATTTTTATGAGAATTAAAGTTTTGAGAAAATCGAAGAGAATGATAAATTTTAGCTGAAAAAACGTGCGACTCTGGATTATAGCTCAGGCGTTCCTTTTTTAAGAAAAGATGAACTGATTTGGAAAGAGGAAAGTCTGAGTTACAAGAAAAAAAAATGAAAAAAAAAATCGCCAATGTGGTCGATAACAAGCGTTTTTAACGTAGTTGGATACCTTAATTTAGTATGTGATATTTTAACTAAAATTATAGTTCTGTGACAAATTTTGCTATCAATTTGGTCAAATAAAAGACCTTCAAAAGGCGTATGTAGTTTTAGTTGCAATAATAAGTTCATTCTAAGACTTTGAAATGTAAAAACTAAACATTAGTTGCTTTGCTCTGTCCCATAGCTACAGTTTTTATATGAAAAGACGGGATAAATCCTTAGTGAGGTGAATGTAAAAAATTGTTCGGTAATATTATCCCCGCTAACTATCGTAATATTTAGCCTAAATATTACGATTATATATTTTACCCATCACTTCTACTTTTTAATCAAGGTTTATTGTTTCTCCTGTTAAGGTATCCGACTACGTTACAAACACTGTTTATAGATCACAATGGCGCATTATTATTATCATTATTTCTCATAGCTTAGACTTTTTTTCTTTCCAAATCATTTTGCTTTTTCTAGGAAAAAAAGATTGACCTATTATTCAGGGTCATATATGTTTTCAGTTAAATGTCCTCTTTGACATCCATTTTCTCAAAATGTCAATTTTCATGAAAATTCACGACCTTTAACATGATGTCTAAAAACTAATAGAGGTGTTTGCATAAAAATTTGAGCTCGTGTTTTAAATAATACGGACAATGAAATGAAACAAAATTTTTACTGTTGGTGAAATACTTTTTCATTTAAAGGTGTTTTTAGAAAAATGAAGTTCTGAATTTAGGGAAAAAATGCATATCTACGAATATTTTTACCCATCACTTCTTTGCATCTCAACATTTTTCTTAGATTTTGGTTCATTTCAATCACCATTATGTTCTATAATTTGTGTACAAAGAGAAATAGGATTGCTGTATTACAATTTTGTGTATAATGTTAACCGTTTTGGTCAAATTTTATTAAAGTTTACTACAATTTTTCTATTTCTCAAATTATATTCTGTTTTTAAATAATTTTTGTATTGATAGTATTTGTAATAGACAATACACCTAAAAACCATAAACAGTTTTTAAAAAATCCAATTTTTCAAAAAAAAAAAAATCCTTCAAACGTCGTCGGATACCTTAATGCCGCTGGTAGGAATAAGAATTAAAGTTAAATAAAAATTATTTTAAATAAAAATTAAGCTTACTTTTGTATTATCAAAAATGCATGCGTACACGCTTTCAAGTTTTTTTGATGATTACATCAGATCATCTCATTTTCCTCTGAATGTATGCACATTTTTTCTTAATGTACTTGGAAAAATAAGAAAATAAATGTGGAAAATCATTTTCTTAGGGAATTTGTTCATTAGCATGCAGAGATGAATTAAATTCAAATGATGATTAATTTTTTTTAACTTTAACTTAGCCATTGATAAAAATACGAATACTAATTGAAATTATAACTTTCTTTTATATTTGACATTTTATAAGAAGAGTGATTAGTTTCTCTAATAGTACATGTTTTTCGGTAACTCAGATTTCTCGGACATTCTTTAAAATTCTTCCAAAATTTCAAAATGTTAGTTTCGTAAAATGAATTCAGAAGCTTAGAGACGCGCGAAATAGTATGTTGAAAATCTAAGTCGGTAAGCGAAAGTAATGCTTCTAATTGGGAAAAATATTCTTGTTAAAATACAGAATTACTTATTTTGTAACTGCTCCACCATATATTCCGACAAATCACTTATACGTTTAAATATTGAAATGTTCAACAAATCAGTTTAACCGGTTCGATTTAGAATATAACACCCTTTTTAGATCTCCCAGGTAACTGAAATGGAAAATGAAACTAATTTAATAATTTTCACTCCTGAACCAGACCCTCCCCTCCCTAAGGGCCTTGGCAAGGATTATGTCGCGTAGGAAACCGAAAACTGCCCCTCCATTAGTTTTCCTTGGCGAATAGGATACTACCTTCTAATTAGAACAAGGTTGTTTGGAGTCCAATTTGCACAGGAATAATTGGGCGAAATTATTAACAACCTTTTAGACGCCAAAAGGGCTTTCATGTTTCAGAAAATGGAAAAGCGTCGGTCGTTTGGCTGGCTGTACAATCAGTTGAAGATATTGAGATTGGTGCCCGAGGCACAGATTTGGCGGAGACAAAGAGGGAGTGAAATTTTAGAACTTTGTTGTTGGCGATGAAACGATCCATTTGGCTGAAATTAAAAGCGGATACAAGTTTTCCAATTAGCGGTTTGTAAACACAACGAGAAAAATATGATGAATTGGAATGGCATTATTCTTTTTCTCCAGCTTTGATGGAAAGTTTGATGGATGTGGAACAATTGGAAATGAAAGAGATAAAATTGAATTAGTTGAAACATTATATATATATATATATATATATATATATATATATATATATATATATATATATATATATATTTGTAATGCTTTGAAACTGAACTTTAACTTTATGTAAAGTATAGGAAGTTCTATTCCATTCATATTTTTGATGGCATTGTTATAATTTGAATATGACTGGAAAACTTTTCTGACACATAAATGATTAAAATTGTATTTTTATTTCCTTTACTTATTTTTAAATTAAATGCAATGAGTAGTTCCGGATTTATTCGTAATTTTATTTTATTCATTTAGATATTTAGAGCTTCTAAGTAACATCAGTATTAACTGACATTCTCCTATTCAAACAAAAAGCGTTTAATCCATATACCCATCAATTATATTAATTGTCATTTAAATGTTTAACTATGCATTTATATTAAGATTTGTACGTTTATATTTTTTATTAGACAATTAGAAAAAATAATGGAATAAAATTTATATTCAGCGGCAAAAGCCAAAATTTATTTCATTAGTTTTTAAGCATCTTCTTTAAAGTAATTTTAAATTCATAGTTAAAAGTACTGTTTCATTTATGTTCCGTTTTTTTTTTCTTTGCTTTGGATATAAGTTTTTTCTTTTTCATTCCGATTGCTCCACTCAGTCACCATAAAAGAAGGAGCATCATTAACGTTTTATTTATTCATATCTTTAATTTTGAATGTTAAAAATACTTACAGAATAGTACAAAATAGTACAATAGTACTTACAGAATAGTTTTAGAATATTTAAATCAACATTTCAAGTATTTACATTTTTTTTTATTTAACCAGATTTGTTTTATCAAACTTATTTGCTACTTCAGAACTCCAGTATTTTACAAAATCACTGATTCATATTTTTTATTACTTATTTACAGTGTAAGGTAATTGCTGGAAAATATAGTATCTCTACAAAAATAACTTGAATTGAAAAAAAGTGAGAAACTATCAATTTATGAAACTATTGCTGCTCAATTCCACTAAATCCTCAGTCAGTTTACAATCTCAAAAGACTTCTATACTCACCTTAAATGATGTAAATCATCTTCAAGTAAAAATGTTCACTTCTCATTTGAATGTCAACCGCTCTATTCCAATTTAATTAGCTACGAGAAGACAAGATAATTACATTCTTATCAACACCCATTCCCATTCCTGATCCAAGACTTCTTCCGCAAACGAGAGCTGAGCAAATTGACTTGGAGTTCCGCTTAATAAATAAGGCAAGGCACCACTCTTTTGATTCCACTTCTATAGCGTGCCTGGGCATGCAGCCTTTTTTCCCTTATCCAAGCAGACTCTGATCATAAATTATGCATGAACCACACACACATTTACGTGTAAAATAGGATTTTGGTGCCCCGTTTTATTCATTTCTCTTCCCTCATTGGACCATGTGATCTGTCGCCAGGTCATCAATTTGGAGATCTTTACGGTTAGAAGGAAGGTGAAAAAAAGTTCTCTCTCCGTCTTAGAGAGGGTCGATATTGGTTTTAGAGGTATTAGTTCCGTGAAAAGGCATTAATTCTAAAAATTAATCCTAAAACCTTGCGGCAGCTGTTTGTCAACCTATTTACAGCCTGCGATAGACGAGCTAAGATAAGGCAGTTTGTGTTTAGTCTAGCTGCAAACAGCTGCCAAGGACATAAATGGCATTCAGAGGAATTTAAATGGGAGGTATGGAAAGTTGTTTGGGAAAGGATAGGTCTGTTTTTTAAAAAACGGTTTCATTAAGCTTTGGGGTAAAAGACATATGAAATGGATTTGCATTTTATGGAGATAATAGGTTTCATTCAACATTCTAAATTTGGGCTTATGCGTTTTATAGATTAAAAATATAAAAATTACAGCAACAAAATCAAATTCTGTGCTCTCTATATAAGAGGTGAAATGAAATACTTAAAAACTCGCAGTGTATATTATCACAGTTAATTACTAATTCCGACTACATTTACTTATTGGCGAAAATAATTTTGGACAAGGATAATTACTAGCCTCGATTACAGTAAATTACAGATCATAAATTATTAGTTCTGGTTATAGCTAATTACTGATTATAGTTAATCATTCATTGTAGTTGCAGTTAATTACTGACTATAGTTAACCTTTCATTGTGGTTACAGTTAATAACTGTCTCAACTAATGAGTATTATGGTTGATTTTCATAATGATGGTAATTGATGCGATTTTACTATTATGAATTAATACGGTTTTTTTCAACAGTTAATTTTGGACTATAAAATGGACAAACAGGATGAATTTTGTCTTTTCAAATATCAGCAAATATTTTTTTAAATGAATTATCACAAAACAGAAAAACGTGATAAAATAATTTTTCCATTTTTTTTCAAGAAATGCCTGGTAGTTTTACTTACTCGAGCTAATTTCGATCAGCAGTTTTTCATGAACATTCATAACTCAAAAATTTGGTTGATTTTCAGTGGAATTTACTGAATATTCTGAATGCGTACAAATTTAATTTGATCCTTTTGAACTTACTTAATTCTCCTGAGACGGGCGCTTCCGTTCTAAAGAGTAGCCAATTCTGAAGACTTTAATTACTTTTTGGATATTGGCATATTTTTCACACCATAGCAATACAACAATGTTTATTCTGATGCAATGACAAACCTGTTCCAAAGTTAAGCAGATAGATTTAAAATCTAGAGTAGGTGATCTAGAAAGCAATAAACTAATCAGAATCATCTAGGAAATTTCTGATCGGTAAAAATATCAAGTGGGTAAGCTGCATGAAAATTACCAGGCGATACTTTATACTTCGGCAGTATTTGCAAAATTCTGTTTTGTAGTGTCATCAAATTAAATCCAAGTTTGATAAACTGGACAGGCAAAGGACAAATCTTATATTTGATGCTTTATTTATGTCATTTTTCTGGCACAGCTTCTAGTGTTTTCTCTGTGTAAGATTATAAATGGTGATTTTTACTGTACATCACTGCTCATATTTTTTATTGAAGTTCTAGTGGTGTTTTTTAAATGTCTTTTTCATGCATCCATATGCTTGTATTTATCTCAAACTTTATAGTCACTTTGTATTATGATTTTATTTTGCGTTTTGGATATTTCTAAATTTTATATTTCTTGAATTCATTGATAATTTATATGTTGCATTTGAGTCATCCTGCACACTAAATTTTAAATCAAGGCCGGTAGCATTTGGAATCAGGTCTCGAGCAAAGGGTCTTCAGCATTTGTAAAATTAGTTCAATGCATAATTATTCACTTAAAAGGCTTGTTTATTGTTTCAAAAATATATTCAATTGTTTAGGAATTTCCTAGCAAAATTAATCTGTCTTTTTATCATTGTATAGGTATTTTTAACAATCAAAATTAAAAAATAAAGCATCAAAATGATGCACCGTCTGCAATGACAGACGTTATTTGAGAGTGCAAAGGCTTAAAATTAAAATAATTCTCCAATATCCTTTCCATATATTTATGAAAACAAATTAATTGTTTTAAAGTTTATCGATAAATGGAAATAATTTCTCTCAAAAATTAATAAAAACTATCTCAATTTTAATAACTACAAAACATTGAAAAATGATCTTGCAAAAGTTTTTATCCAAGTTGTTATATATAATTCGGAAAAATGCTGTTCTTTTTCAGTAAAAATAACTCATCTGGGAAGAAAACAAAAGTTAATTGTTTATTTTTTATTTCCAAGTCCTGTAATGCCCACAACCATCTCGAAATTTGTCACACCCCATTAAGTATAAAATAAATCTAAAGAAAAATGCTTTTTTCCCTCTCAAATATTTACTGGAAACAAATATCTTCATTCAGACAAACCTCATTCCATTGCACAAAAAAATAGAAGAATTCACAAAAAATGGACTCATGTGATCTGAATTAATATTTGTACGAATCTTTCTTCCCAACATCTCATAAGACTGAAAAAAAATGAGGAGATAAATTTGATTACTGGAGATAAATAGCAAGTTCATAAGAATTTATTTTTTTGCACTGGCTAAAAAAAAAAGCGGGGAAAGATTATATGTAGGTCATTTTTTCTCCAATCGAAAGGTGGGCGGGGTGAAGACGAAAGAAATGATCCCATTTGATTAATGATTGGGCGATCTCTGTCATTTGCCTTATAAATGATAGGTTCACTGAATTATATCCCCCACCCCCTTCCCGAGTGGATATTGCCTGAGGGGTAAGAGAAACCTGCATTTTTTTCTCATTTTTTTTTATATCTTTTGTCGAAAACTAGAAACAAATTTAGTAAAAATGAATAGCTGAAAGATGAATGTGATTCGTTCTGAAAAGGGAGAATGCATAGAATGCTGGTGTGTGTGTGGGGAGATGAAGGCTAGGATTTAATAAATTATCATCGAAGTTGAAGCATTCATAAAATTAAAGTCAAAGAAATATAGTATAGGAGATATAAATCTTTTTGAGGTTATATTAAAGAAGAAATGGATACGCGATCCTTGTTGAAAGCAGGTAATTGAACAGGATTTTGCTACTGGAATAGATCTGTTAATGGACTGCCTGTTGAAACTTAAATCAAAAATATTCAAGAATGGAAAGCAAAACAGATTATTACAGAATTATAAGATTTTTCTACAAAGGGAAATTATCGAAATAAATCAAAGAACTACGAAATATCTCAATATTTAATAATGAAAATGGATACTTATAGAAACATATGTGAAAACAAATTCTTCAAGAATTAATGAATGCCACAGTACATAATGATTGAAACTTCTAATTTAATTGTACAGTAAATAGGTACCCCCTAAAAAATCCAAAATCGTACAAAACAGATGGCCAAAAACCCCAACCGGATGGACTAGATGGCGCTATTCGCCAGACTGTTAAATAATTTGCACTTCTTAAATCCCAGCTGAAGTTCTGACTCTGATGAACACGCAACAATTCACGAATGCATTGCAATTGGACACGTCAACAACATCTCAAAGACGCTGCAAAATTCCAAATATTAGCAACGAGGTTTACTGTCTTTACTACTGTGAAGTACATCAATAAACGCCAATGGTAAGAGTTTCGAAAAATTGCTTTGAAAAGGGGACTATGCCCATCTTGTTCAAATTTAAATTTGATCAAATTATAAATTTTCAAAGTATTGTTCTGTCACCTCGTGAATCAAAATGGGGTTTTCGTTTCAATTTCATTGACACTCTTGTATTTGCTCTTTTTACCTCTTTTTCCATATATTCAACCATAGTGTGTATAAACCGAAGATAACATTCAACTATCTAGAGATATACCACTTCATTTTATTTCTATATTATTAAAAAAATATGCATAGTTTCACCATGTTTTTAATTCGATTATAATTATTTCAAATATAATAAGGGAATTTACTTCGAATAATTATAATTTTTTTATTGATTATTATACAACGCTATATTTATGCCTGAAATGTTTCTATGGGATAAATGAAGGAATTATATTTTCTGATTGCAAGTATTTAAATTAGTTATAATTCTCTTTTCAAATTATTCATAATTTTTTTACGTCAATTAGTTCGATGATCGATTTTATTTATTGAATTAGAAACAGTATCATTGTAATCGCATAAGCACAAACAAAATTTTATCCATTGATATTATAATATTAGTAATATTCATATAGATACCAAAAGATAGACAAACATTCTAAAAATAGCTTCATAAATTAATATCCCTGAAAATAAAAGATGCATAAAGTAAAATTTTCGATAATTAAAATCTTTTATACTGCGTGTACAAGAAAATAAACCTAGAAGAAGAATATTTCTTCAGCATGATTTCCTGACGAAACTGACATTTATCAAATGAATAAATGTAAAAATACAAGTATCATTGTTGGTAAAATAATAAGTTGTTGGTGAGATAAATATAAGAAAGCTAAGAAGTGCAATCTTACAAATTTCAAAAATCTTAAAAAAAGTTAAAGACGATGTGTCACAAACTGAAATATCATCCAAACCAAACCTCAAAATCTCTTTCCGAAGCTCATCCCCAAAGGGATATCTTCTTTTTCTAGTAAGGAGGAGTTACCTCATGGTTAATCGGGAATCAATCCTCCGCCTCAAAAAAAGGAAATAAAATCCAAAACGCAATCTCAAAAAGATAAATCATCCTTCTGGTGGGAACGGTATCGGTTAAAATTGTGATGAATCAATCTTATTCTTTGTTCTTTGCCCTTTGATGCCAAAATCCCCAAAGAAATTCTTCGTATCTAGAACTGAGAATTCAACAGCATTGGCCTGTAGTAATAGAGATCTGATAGACCGACATGCCTCTTTCACCCTCCTGGGACTTCCTGGCCATTCCTCAATCTCAGGGTAATCAGCGTCCATTTTGAAGGGTACGTCGCCTTCGAGATATAGATTTGCAGTTGATTGAAGTCACTTATGAGGAATTTGATCCCATTCTCAGATTAGTGTCCATTGCTGCCTTTCTGGTATTGAGCGCCTTGCTCGATAGCGCGTATGTCTAAACACTATGGTGACAGCCTATGACTATGCATTCAGATGATATTGGACGTTTTGCATACATGTCCTTAGAATTCATTGATCGTATTGATTTTGCGATTTTAAAAGCACTAATTCGAAGGGAAGAGCATTATGAAATCATAACAATGAAACGAGCATAAATATTTGTCCTTAACTATGTTTCAGTTGCTGATTCGGAAACACCATAAAAAATATGGTTTCAAAGTACATTTTAAATTTACATCCGGATTTTTAAAGGTTTTATTGTTTCATATTCTGATATATATTTGAAATATATCTGATACATTAACGCATTTTTTTGTTTGGCCTTTTTGAAATTAAATTACATTAATATGCCAGCTCTGAGTCACTTATAATTGCATTTCTGGGAATATTTCGTGCTCATTCTGATAACACTTCTAAATCATTTAGTTGGAAACAACTATATTAATTGCAAATAAATTTGTATCAAATTATCAGAGATAATGACGCAAATTTGCCTAGTTAATGTTTAATCAATGAAGATTTTTTTAATGAAATTTTATGTTTTACGCAGAATGGTTTCAATATAGTTCTTTCCTTTGACTTCTGTTATTTACCTTCAGTTTAGGCGGCATATTGGTTTGGTTCTCTAGATAACTGTAGTATATCTGAATTTGAAGCCGATTTATAGATACTTTTCAAGCTTTATTAATTTCTTATTTTACAGAAGCTGGTTTAGATACTATCTGTTGTCAAGATCCAGAATTTAGATTTGAGAAAAACTTTCCAAATGTCACCCACAATGTTATGTTTATCTAAACTGCAATAAAAAATAAATCGACAAATTTTTCGGAATGGAAAAAAATGGGAAATTGAATATTTTCGGAAAAGAAATTGATTACAGAATTGCACTAATAACGTAAACGGGATACTAAAATGCCGCCAAATCGAGTAAGAAAATCACGGAGTAAATAATTTTAATGTCAATCTTGTATACAATTGTTGCGTTGATTAAAATGAAAATTCATAGCTCATATGAATGCTATAGTGGATAGAGCAATTGAATAATCGTCTGTTAATTGACAACTATATTTAATGCATGTGATCGATTGTGCATACACCCTATTGCAAAGATCCTAGAAGGATCAAATAGATATAAGTTCATCCCTAACTATGACTGCGGAAGATCATGAATTGGATATTTGATTCTTTATAGCTTTTATCCTATTTAAGCATCTTAAAAACCGATTTATGTGCTACATATCAGTAGCAGGTAGTAAATAATTTGTTGTTAAAGTTCTATTCAAATTTGAATCATTTTAATTTAAACAATATATTCTCATAAACTTTTTTTTAAATAATTATTTGATTGACTGGTCTTTTGATCTTTCGATGTCGTGCACTGTATGCTCATACACCATAAAAATAAGAGTTTGTCAAATTTTTTGAAATTAAATTCATTTAAAAATTATTGATACGGAAACATTTTAAATTACTACTCCTATTATCCAAATATTGATAGTAAAAACAGCTGGAATGTATTGGAATAGGTTTTAATTAGAATGTCAATTAAATTGTTTCGGCCACCGAAATTTCATTTATATTTTATACCGAATATTTTTCCTATTTGCACTATATCAATCAGGTTAGAGTTAACAGTTTCATTACTTTGGGCCAGTGTTTCTCAACCTTTTAGTATTCATGACCCAATTTTCAATCATAATTTTCATCCCGCCCCCCTCCCCACCGCATACAATAAAATGTATACAATAATAATGTACGTTGAGTATTTTGGCGCTAAACCTACACTACAACCTTGATTTTAAACTTTACAAATTACCAAGAATACGGAAATTTATTGACATTTTGCAACACCGATTCTCAGCATTGAAAAAAAAAAGAATCCTATGCCTTTTTATTGTTCTTGCGTCCCGCCATGTCGGGCAATCTCACGGTTTCGCGAGAAGTTTCGATGTGTCTGGAATTTGTCTGGTCAGCTTAAAAGTTAAGTTAGGAGCGTGCGCAGATGTGAATAAACGTTTTCTCATAAGGAGAAGGAGAAAGTTCCATGACGCCAATTTCAATTCCAGACAATCACATTCGAGTTGATCCTTCTATCGCTCTTGAATCTATTCTCAATGTGTATGTTATGTATATTTTCGTGTAATTGCAATTCTTCGTATTAAATATTCACGGCAGCAGACTTATGCAGAATCATGGATAAATTTTTAAGCGGGCGCTATTGAGCATTAGACGATAGACAAGCATCAACAAGTACATAAAAACAAGAAAATATTATCAAGAATACTTAAATTTTGGGTGCACTAGTACTGAAGTAAATGAAGAAGAAAAGCCACTGTGTATCATTTGCTCAAAAATGTTGGCGGCAGACAGCATGAAACCTTATAAACTTAAATGACATTTGGAAATGCTTCATAGTGAGTACGTAAACAAAAACAGAGAATTCGTCGAATTAAAATTAAAATCATATAAAAAGTAAAAATCATTGTTTAAAAAACTTTGTGAATGAAAAAGTTTTAATTGCCTCTTATAAAGTTTCATATAAAATAGACTGATGTAAAAAGCCTCACACCATTGGTGAAGAACTTATTTTGCCAGCAGCAATTGAGATTGTAGAAATTATGTTTGGAGATCATTTTGCAAAACAATTGCTGTCTATACCTCTTTCAAATGATACTGTTGCCCGTCGAATTGCGGATAGATGTAGAGCGTCAACTTTTGTCGAAGTTACGTGACAAATTGTTTTCAATACAACTCGATGAGACAACAGATAGTAATAAAGATGCTCATTTCATTGCCTATGTTAGATCTTGTGATGATTTGTCAGTAGTAGCAGAATTACTTTTCTGCAAACCAATAGAATTCAAAGCAACAGCACACGCATTATTTGCTATCTTAAATGATTTTATGAACGAGGCAAACATAGAATGGAAAAATTGTGTCGGAATATGTACCGATGGTGCTCGTTCTATTTCCGGAAGATTCCAAAGTATTCAAGCACTTGGGAAACAAAAATCACCACAGTGCGTCTGAACACATTACATGATCCACAGAGAAGCCTTGGCTTCCAAAGACATGAGCCCTGGTTTGAATATTCTGTTAACTACGGTTGTAACCGTAGTAAATTATATAAAAATGAGACCCCTGAAATCCAGAACCTTTTCCTCACTTTGTAAAGACATGGGTGCAGTATATTCAGCGTCACTATTTTATTGCAAGGCAAGATGGTTATCACGAGGGAAATTTTTGCAACGTGTTTATGAGTTAAGAGAAGAAATCGCCGTAATCTTAGAAGAGGAAAATAGACCGGAAGCTGAGAATTTTCGTGATAGCTTATTTGTGATGAAAATGAGCTTCATGGTCGACATATTCGAGAAATTAAATAACTTGAATCTTCAACTAGAAGGAGCAAATACATATATTGGATACGAGTGATAAAGTTAATGCTTTCGTAAGAAATTGGAATTGTAGAGCAGAAATTTAAAGCAAGAAAACTTAACAATGTTTTCAAATTTGAATGATTGTATTAAAACTTACAAGGCTGAAGAACAACATGTAAAATTTGTCTTTGTAACCCTTGAAATCATTTAGCAATGCTAGCAAAGAATTTTTAAAAGTACTTTCTTGATGACGACAAATTGATATCAAGCTACAAATGGGCGAGGAATCCATTTCAAAATACTCCCGAAGGATTCTCAATTGAAGAGGAAGAAACCTTCATAGACTTCATGGCATGAGGTGACTCCAAAAGACAGTTTAGTAATAAATCATTCTTTGAATTTTGGGCAGGAGTGGATGATGAGTTTTCTGCACTAAAAACAAGGGCGTTTCGCATTCTATTACTATTTTCAACATCTTACCTTTGTGAAACTGGATTTTCTGTGGTGGCTTCTTTGAAGACAAAATATAAATCTCACCTAAATATAGAAAAAGAATTGAGAGTGTCTATTTCTAATATTAAACCCTCCTTCGAAAAACTTCGCTTTGCAAAACATGCTCAAGGAAGTCACTAATAATTATTAAATTTGTTTTTAATTTAGTAAGTTGTTTTAATTTAATAAGTTAATTATTAAATATGTCGAAATGTATTTTGTTTTGTATGTGTGTGTGTTCTTTCCTTTCAGTCATTTAATCAATTTTTTTTAATAACATTTTCTCTTGGATATGCTCGCGCCCCCCCCCATTAGTGTGCTCGCACCCACTTAGGGGGGCGCGCCCCACATGTTGAGAATCACTGCTTTAGGCTGTGAAAAAGTTAATTTGATGAATATAAAATGTATTCAGATGCTACAAAATATTTGGAGTTAAATCCTGAAGAAACTGTATTACATTGTTTTTTTTCTTAAAAATTATTGTATAATATTAATTATTGTATAATATGTTATTAGTATATTTTGAACTTTTAATTTTGATTAGCATCAGAAATTAATTGGTGGTGCAATCAAACATTTTTCTTATTACTTGGTTTTTATTTGTGTTGGTTGCAATATGCTCCATTGTACAATATTTTGACGTCAGCATCAAAATGCTTTCAATTTCCCGTGATGATTTGATACCAATGCACATTTTAGGTGGAAAGAAGGATTACACCTACTTAGCATCACCAGACATAAAATAACAATTAATACTCATCAAGTTATCTTAATTATTGCTGATTAATGCTAAGTACCTTACAAACGGTAAAAGACCAAAAAATGCCAGATGTTAGAGTCTGGATTTGAAAATGAAAGCTTCGACCTTTACAACAAATCTCCTGTAAATATGATGTTGTGTAATTCAAATTTCTCTTTATGGATATAAACTTATTTCCCTAATTCAGTATGGAAAATAGGTACAATGGCTACTCGTTTTGCCTTTCGAATTTCACCCACGTTCCAAAATTGCAAAACAGACTAAAAACTGCCACAAGGCAATGGAATGTACATTTAACAAACTTTCCAAAGACAAATGAATGTGTAGTAGTGAAGAGCTTCTGTATTAACTTATTACCAAGGGAAAATTCTCAAAAATTCTTTCTTCTGGTGCAGAACTATCTCAATAGCAGCACAATATAAATTGATAATGCAACAACACAAAACGTTGATTTCTTCTCTGCCTCTTAAAATATGAAACCCCAGGGGGGTCTTCCACTCGCTCGACTCCTGCATTTTGGACGTGGACCAATTTCATGTTCCGGAAAACATATCGCGCGCAATTTACCCTTTGCCGGGGAAATAAAACTTGACTGTTCAGCAAACGGAAGATATATTAAGAATTTCTTCAATATCGCTTGCAGAGGTCTCCTGGGATACACATTTATGTGCCACTCTCTTTCTTCCAGCCGTACGGGGGGTGCTGTCGCTCGCCAGGCATCGTCTGCATTCGTCTTCCTTCCTTGCCACGGCGTTTTATGTGCCAAAATAACGATCCTCACGTTTGCTGGCAGTAGGGAAAAGCGTTCCACCAATTCAGTTTCTCCGCTGTCTTCTACAGCATTCGTCTTTGCATACGATATAAATGTCCCACCGAGCTTCCTCAAGGACACAATGGGTGAAGTGGAATAAAATCCCTCATTCCTTTAACTCCCTGCAACCGTCGGCACTGGAATAAATGCATGGGGAAGTAGGAATCTTTATAGAGCTAGTTTTATTGTTAAGGAAGGAAGAAAAAAGGTAGAGAGATAAGAGGTGCCTCCATCTATACGATAAGGGAGGCCCGCTCCATCTTCGAGATTAAGACCCGAAGATGACTTTTTGCTTCCCTTGGGAGGACACTGCATTTGTTTCAACGCCAGAGCTCTTATGCCTAGTCGAGGATGCAGAAAAGGCTAGGCGGATTCTTCAGAAAACAAGGCATTGCCTCCAGGACTGCGTAAAAAGGAAGTCTTGGAAATGAATTAGAAATATACATGTAAAGGAAGTCTAATGCTATGATTTATTCTTGGATACAAATGGATTTAACGATGGATGCTACTAAAACATAGAATGTTTTTATATATCGATCCTTTTAAAATAAAATGTTTTGAGAAATATTGATGGCGATACTTTGAAATGTGGATACTGCTTGCGAATGGAAAACTTAAAAAAAATAACCATTTTTAGACGAGCGGTTTTCATAGGGTATTAAAAAAATTTTCATACTGCATCTTATAAAACAAACGTTTCATAATGGATCGAATAATATATAGGGCCACGCATTAAAGTATCATTTTAATAATGATTTGAAATCTACAAAATATTAACTGGTTCGCTGTAGCATGACTTCTACATCTACTTGGTAGTGGTGTAAACCGTAATAAACACTCTTTTTAATCATATTGAGTACTCGAACATGCTATTAAAACAAAACAGAAAAAATAGTTTTGTTTGGATGTTTTGGCAACTTATTAAAGGATCTAGAATGGGATATGTAACTGAAATCAATGCCACCGTGTTAATAATATCTATAAATTATTAAATGAAATCTTTAATTTATTAAATGAAATGTTTAGATTTATTTATTATTTAGAAAGATTATATTATTTATACTAGGCAAGTTTTGATGATTTTTGAAAGTCACTTTTCAACAAATTATTTAAATTTTCTTCCACATTTTGGGAAGCAATATAAACTATATTACGGAACAGTCAGAAGAAACTCATTTTTATATCAATTCCTTCACATCTAGAAAATTTTAGAGCACCAATAATGATCATTTGAATATTCAGATTTATTTTTAACTAATTAGTTAATTATGTAAATAAAAAATGATATTTTTAACTATTTAAAACGCCTTAGATTTTCCACATAACAAAGTTATATTTCGTTAACTTTTTGAAAAACTCTATGCATATTTAATCCGATTTAATGATTAATTATTACGTAAGCACTTACTTCATTGTTTTCGTTTACATAATTACGTTTCCTCATTTCAAAAATGCCGTAAGATAACTTTTTTTTGTACTTTTGGGTGATGTTATATACTAATTAGTTAAAAAAATCATTTTTGAGTTATTGAAGATTTTTTTAAAATTCATTGTTTACGAAGAGATTATTTAAAGCTAGTTTTTATAAATGCTTTTAATGAGTTCAATAATAATCTTATACATAATTAAGGTTTTACAGCAATTTATTTCAAATATAATAATTAGAAAGTAACAATGAGGGTTTTGAGAAGATATAAATTAAGTAGACCGATTACCATGAGAAAAATTTATTCACTTCCTTATTATTACAATTACACTCAGATTTTATTTATTTAAAACAGTTTTTTTTTTCATTATTGTTTACAGATTAATCCGCTATTTTAATCCTACTCAAGGTTTATATTGAAAATAAAATTTTAATTTAAGCTAAATGAAAAGGATAATGATGAGGTCATCATTTTTTAATGGAGAGTGACAAGAAATTAGAAAGAATTCAAAAATTTCACATATATTTTCCTTTTTGAAAACAAGCTTTTTATATTAACATTAATATTTCCTATTGGAAAGCAGATTTTTTAGTAATACTTACATTAATTTTTTTCACATTCGAAAGTAGGCTTTTTATATTAGTGACATACAATTTATTTTTAGTAACATTCTTTTCCATTTTGCTTATTCTGATAAAGACATCCAAGTTTACTGATATTTACTGCAACTCATGATTCTGACCACAAAAGAAAATATAAGGATATGGGATCATAAAATATGATATTCATGTTTATTCCAAATACATGTCTATGAACCTAACTCCGAATTTTTCATTGAAAACCTCGTAGTACAACAATGGCTCTATTCATGAATTTTCGTAATTATATGCGAAAATTTGCGAATATAAGAAATTTTTACCTGTCTGAAAAGATAATTTTTGAAAAACGATTTAAATAAGTTCTTATGAAATTATTTTTTAAATATGAGGCATATTTGATTGCTAAAATAAATATTTTATTTATTAAAATTTTATAAGTGCTATTTACTTTATTGTTAAGAATCAATTTTTATGTTTTATTAGAAAATAGCTACAGGTTTGCCTAAATACTTGGCAGGTTACTTTGATCATTTATTGTCGTTTCGAATATATATATTAATTGTCAATACATTTGATGCTGATTTTCTACACCACGCCAACATGTATTTTATTTCATAAGGATTTAACATATATATGGCTTAAATAAATAATGGAACTTAGAATTTTGCCCCAAATAGCCCTTAATAGATTTCCTAATGATAATTTTCTCAGAAAATCTTAAATAGTACAATGTTTTTGAATGTAAGAATATGTCATAATTGGGTAAGAGTGAGGAGAATCCGAAAAACACGATATCTTAGTAACATTTCTGTCTGTTCACATGATAATAAAAAAGAAGTACAATTTTTGTGGATATGAAATTACACTTAATTTTTTTATTGTTTAAGAAGCCGCTTCACGTAGATGCGAGTATTCAACTTTGGATAAATTTTTGATAATTTGTTTAGAATATATGAATAAAATTAATGAAAAAATTGTAAATTTAACCTTTTTTCACTTTGAATTCTTTTCAAATTTAAACAGATTTCACAATATTTTCTAAGATTTAATAAAAATCCCCCTACTTAATGTAGTAAGTTAAAATAAAATACTAAATATTCGCGTACAATCTCAAAATATTATTGTTAGCCTGGTGTCCTTTATATAATTTGATGCATTTCAACTGAAATATATCTGCTGTCTCTATTTAAAAAACATCTACAATTTTAAGCCTTAGTACCACTTTGGCGACATGACGTTGCCACCCACTCTTTAGGTTAAATTATATTGATTAGCAACCAAAATTAATATTTGTATCAGTAAAGAACAGTTTATATTGTTTTAATTTAAAAAATTTAACTTTCTTTTAACTTTAAAGCATACAGCAAACCAATGCATTAGAAGGAAGCAAACAATATATAGTAGGACTTGCAGTGTTAAGGATTAATATAACAAAGACAAAGAATGAAATTAATTTTCTACAATACTCCTTCAGCATCTAATAATATAAGGATATTGTGTATTCTATTAATTCACTCCTTCATAATTAGATAGAATAATTGTGGCATTAGGAAGCAACTAAGCGCAAGCTTAAAATACATTTTTTATGCAAATAACTTAACATTTTAACTGTTTAATGCTGATATGAAGAATATACTATGCAGACATAAAAGTAAATGATATTTTTCGTAGTTTAATAAACCATTTCCATCGTATTCATCCACCTTTATACAGATTATTATGCTTTACCGAACTTATCTCGAAGTTTTATTCGAGCCTTCTACACGGGCCATACGCTTCTATGGAAATTAATCAAATAGTTCGAGGATGCGTGCTTTATTAAATTTGTGCTTGTATTTGGACACTGGAAGGAATAGAGTATACATGATAGGACGCTGGTTATTTCAAAAAATAACTTAGTAATTGCAGTTGCCCATTTGTTCACTGTCACATATAGGGTTTATACATGAATAGTTAAAGATTACATACTTTGTGTTTATTAGAATATATCTTAATATAAAATTCCGATGGCTACATTGCATATACATATACTTTTATGATATTTAAAGATTGGCGAGCATTATTGATGATGAAAGATTAAAATATATTGAATAAGAATTCACCCTCGCATAGTTTATGTGCAGTACAAGATTAATTTTTCTTATTGCTTGAGTCTGGTACCGATGATATTGAATTGAATCACAATGTTAAAATCCTCCGCCATACAGATCTCTCACCACCTTACAATGAGAATGATTCTAATTATCTTAGAAATAGACTAATTAGGCAAGTCTAAAACTCAATGTACAGTTTATATTTCAAGCAATGCTAAGACTTAATTCTTTGCATTAGGAAAAGAAATTCTACATATAATTATTCATCTAATACAAAGATTTGCTTATTGATCCGAAAAATAATTATATACAATTACTTTATGTTGAATGTCCCTGTTTAATTAATTTTCATCATTTTGCTTAAATGTATTTTTAACAGTAAAAATTAAATAAACAAAACATCAAAATAATGCAAGTCTCGAATGGTGTGTTAGTCATCTGATTTCAAGGAATTCATTTCAACTTTAATGGCAACTTGCATATAATTGTAAATACGATGCTTATTTTGTGCCGTTCTTTAAGAGAGAAGATAATCAGGTTAAGTTTCGATAAGAAAGTCTTTTCTTCTAAGGATCTGATCAAAATTCTTATCACATCGGTACAAATAAAATAAAATTATATATTTTTACATCTCGATGCGCTTATGTTGTGCTCATATAACAGACGGGTAAGCACCACTAAAATTTATAACAAAAGACTGAAACCTTAAAATATTTTCTATTTGCATGTCTCCTATAATAACCTGTAAAAAAAAAGTTTTCGTTGCTAGAGGAGACAATTCTCAAACCTGCATGCTGTTGGCGGCAATGCGGAGACAGACAATTCTCACACC